>JAKCPI010022579.1:0-125730 GCA_023213315.1 Euborellia annulipes | reverse complement strand
TTCTTTGCTTTCTTTTGCTTTTTCCTTGCTCGGCCACGAGTCGCCGCCGCAACTCTTGATAAAAGAAAGGGGGCGAAATGACCCGAAAGAATTAAAAAAAACGCACCATTGCCCCCAAATCTGGTTGGGCAGCTAGTTATTATATTAATGTTAAGAAAAATTATAATAAAATAGAAATGATATATTTATTATTCATATTTTCTGGAGTTTTATTGATAGAGAACTTGGGTGGGCAACCCAAGTCTTCCGAGACAGCTAGAAGTTATTGGATTAAATGATAAGATATTTATAAATATTATGGATAATAAAAAAATATTACTTGGATCTTATGGAAGAGAAGTTGCCAAGATGACGCTGGTTTCAGAACGTCCTCTCAACAGATTGTGGTGAGATAAATAGAGTCGTTTAGTTGCCAGCGAAAAATCGATTCGGATGTTTTCTGTTTTAATAATATAAAAAAATTCATTGTTAGAATAAAAAATAATTACTCCCTTTTATTGTTAAAGGAGGGCTTAGGCTAATCATCAAATTCAACTACGTATTATATTAATAAATTTGAAAAAAAAAAATTCCATCTTTAAGATGAAAAAAATAATAATTTGAGTTTTGGCAAATAAATCATGCTAGAAAGCTTTATAAACTTTTCTCTCTTTAATACTAATTTGAATATTTACTTGAAATATTAATTAATTTTATATAAAAATACATAAAACTAATTAAAAGATATCATTTTATAAAAGAAATAAATTTAAAAAATATAAAATTTACCTGCTTATTTCGACGAAAGGGGGGAGGAGGTGTTAATGGCATGTAAGCATCCTCTCGTCTGGCAGCAGAGGGGCGGTGAGAGACGGCGCCGCCAGTCAAGTCGCGAGAGGAGGGGGGGCAACAAGCGCTTGGCAAGGGGAAATGGCCTAAAAATAAAAGTATCCCATTGTTAGAGCGCTAGAAATATCCTCCCACTCGAGTTCCTCCCCGTAGCGAGGGGGAGAGATGTAGGGGAAGGCAAGAGAGTGATAGGGGAAAATCTTTACTATATCTTTATAAATAAAATAGTTGAAAGAAAGTATTGCGATCATGTCAAAAATTCGATGTCGAGATTTTGATGGATATAGATGTTTTGAGGTTCCCTGAGTTCAAAAAAGTGGGTCCCGCAAATTGGTCTGTCTGTGTATAACTATTTTTAGCATGAAGGAATTGAGTTACCAGAATGAAATTTTATGAGAAAAGTAGATTTATAGCTGGATAAAATTATTGAGAAACAGGATGAACAAAGAGCAGCTAGTATTTGTTTCATTTATTTAAGGCCCATTAAGCTAACGAGACAGAAACGTTAGCTTAATGGGCCTTAAATAAATGAAACAAATACTAGCTGATCTTCTTTATTCATCCTGTTTCTCATGAAATTTTATATTTAAGTTAAACCCTCCCGGACACTCAAAATAAGCTTTTGAACAAAATCGGCCAAAAAGTACCAGTACTTTATTGATGTACTTTTTTTTTTTTTTTTTTTTTTGATTTTCTCAAAATTCCCTACACTAAAACTTTTTAAAATTCAAAAATCAATTATTTTTTAGATGCTCTTTAAAATGTATATTCTCATTTTGCACTAAAAGTGTTTTGAAGTACGCTTTACTAATGTAGTAGTACAAATTTTTCAAATTCATTTTCCAGCTCTTCGATCCATAGAGCCAATTTTAAATTTCTATAACTAAATTTATCTCTACACAAAAAATCTGGTGTGACCAGCACGGTGCACAACTTTTTCTTACCGAAGGGTAAGAGAAAGTTGTGTGCTGTGAGCCATCACACCAGATTTTTTTAAATATTTCCTTTCTATCAAATTTCAATAATAGTTAACAATTCCGACACAAGAGGCAGCACTTATTGAGAACGCCTTGAAGTTATGCAAGACCTGTGCAAGACCAATTTCATGACAGGATGTCAGAGATTTAAATTATAATTGCAACTCACGATCAAAGAGTATACTTATCTTATACTCTTTGCTCACCATAATAATCATTAGGTATGTCTTCATTTAAAAAAAATGGATGCATTTGTTTTAAATTCAACAATGATAAAAAAAAAACTTTGAAAATATAATAGATGAAGCCTTTTGGCGAAGAGGGGAGGGGGTAGTTTGAGAAATAACCACCCATTACAAGTAATTTAGATGAAAAAAAAAACTTTTTTTAGCCAATAAAATAATTATAAATAAAAATAAATTAAATCCTTCCCAAATATCTCATCCTAGAAATGGCCTCCTCAATCTAAATTTTTCTGTGAGATTTGAATCACATATCCTACGGCTCTATACGTACCTGATACGTACTTTATGAAAAAAATGTATGCCGGTACAAAAAAAATCAGTTATAATAATGTTAATAGTTAAGTAAATAACAAGAGCAGTCAAAATTTATGAAGCCTCCGAATTTCACAAATTAATGAGACGTTTCGGGAAAATTTTATTACCCCATCATCAGTCCTTTAAAATTGTTTAGGTCAAACAGCCACTGACTCCATTGATTAAGTTTTTAATTGCTTGGATTAAATGAATGGCCATTGCTTATACGAGAGTAAACTTACTGTTAGAAGTCTTCTCTTGATATTATTCTGATCTTCACTCTTCATTTTTGAAAACACTTTGAAACAAATCACTAATTAATCTAAACTATAACGAAAAGAATTATTAAAAACGTTTGGAAATTATCATCTCTCTGTCGATTAAATGAGAAAGCGTCATGTTGCACTGTTGATCATCTAATAAAGAAATTGAAGTGATCATTGAGGCTAGTTTAACAACAATCAAATTACTCCTTTTTTTAATTAATATTGTATTTTATTTATTGCATTTAATTTAAAAAATGAAATTAATTTTTTAAACGATTTTATAATTTATTTTTTGTTTAATATAAAATAATTCCTTGAATTTTTTTTATATATAATTTTTTTTTTGAAATTTTTAAATATACTGAAGTTAGAAATTTAAAGTGCTTTTAAAATATCAAACAAAAATGGTAAAAATTAATTAACTAATTAAAAATATGAAATATGTAAAGGAAAATTTAAATATATATTTATGTATTTATTTTATTTATATATATTTAAATTTAAATATAAATTTTAAAATCTCCTATTTTTTAGTGCTTTAAATATTCATAGGTGTCGCGTTCATCGTCCAAAACTTTTATTTTTTTGGTTTGTATTTCAAAATGGCTACTTTTTTTCTTTATTTGATTCTTTTTCAGCATCGAAGGCCATTTAGACCCAGTCCCTCTTTATTTAAATTGATTTGTAGCAAATTCAATTTAAATAAATTTTGTCGCCTGAGACAGGAGTTCGCATCCCTTGGTACAAAAGGCCAGCACGCTAACCCTACACCTAGGCCTGGGTGCCTGGCTACTTTTTAATGTTTTTATAAAAGTTATGGTTATATTTTCTCTCATGTTATGATGTTATTTTTTGACAACCAAAATCTATTTGTTATTAAATAATCTTTATCATTTGATATCCCCTATTATATTCTGAGCAATCATTATCCTTCTATATTAGTTCATTCCTATTAAAATAACTTGATATTTTAAATTATATTTATTCGAAATCATATACTCGAAGGGAGAGAGCCCGTCAGGAAACAATTGATAAATGCATAAAATCTCTTTCGTCGTGATTTCAGATTGCTACGAATTTTCAAACGTTCCTCGAGGATAAACTTATCAAATTATACAGGATCACTTGCAAATTCAGGAACAGAATTGCACAGAGGCTGGATAAATGAAGCAGAGTATATCTGTAAGGTGACCTGATATTGTTTTTTTTTAGCATTGTTTGTTTTTAAATCAAAATGATTAATAAATAGCATAGATATATATTATTTTAATAAAAACAAACAAGAAATGTATAAATTGATGAAATTGGTAAGAATTAAATTTTTATTTTTGAAATTTTAATATATAGACATTAGTATTAACCTATATTGATTTTCTTTTTGGATCCTTAAAATATTTCCAAAAAATCTGCTTTTTTTAAATTAATTGTTTTCGGACTGCAGAGGCTCTGAATCCTTATATTGATAAATGTCATAATCCATTTATTTTTTTATTTAATAGGTCGATCATTTGGCTGGCTCTTGAAATCAAGATTTGGACCAGGCTCTGTAAATAGCCAATATTCAAAATTTTATCTGGCTATTTGATGTGCATATATTTCTAAATCACACGAGTGAGGTCTTCTCATCGCGGATAGTAACATGTTATCTAGGTCCTAAGAAGTTGACGTATTAGTTATTTCTGATTATTCTTATCTATTGATATTTAGAAATCGAATTATAATGTATTTTGTGATTGAAATCGTTATTTAAGATCCTTTCAAGTTGCTTGCATTTTCGTCATTTAAAATTTTTTTAATATTAGAGCAAATAATTAACAGTTTCTTTGATTTTCTTTGAGAAAAAATATTATAACAACCTAACTTAATTAATGTACGTTTTTACTCTTTTATAAAGAAGTTAACCCAAAAACATGGACTCTCCTGGTTCGCTTTCTTTAGCTACGACTACTCCACTCTATTCTTCTTGTTCATCGATAGGCCAGAGAGAAGAATGTCGAAATGTTAGTTCTGGTATGTTTATTATTGTTGAAGTTCTGTTTATTATTATTGAAAGTTGATTTAATGAGTCGTTTTTATACAATGAATTAAAAAAAAAGATTTTGACGCTGGGCCAGCTTTGATAATGCATTAGTCCTTTCAATTATAAATTTCATTCAAATTTATAATTTTAACGAAATTTTTAGTTTAGTCCAGTAAAGAATAGATCTACTCGTTTATGTGTGTTTGATTTAAATTTATATAAAACAAAATAATAATTCTTATGATTCCAGAAGCGGAGAGTGAAGTAACAATAAATACTTATTCGGATGCCCGGTCGTCGGATATTTCTCCACTTCGATCATCATATTCTTCCGATGATACTTCATGTTGTTCTTTCTTGGATAAAGAACGCTGGGAGAAAAATCATAGTTTCTTTAAACAATTAAATCATTATTTTAATGAAATTGGAGAAGTTGAAAAACGAATAGGAATTGTTAATATAAGTAAAAATATTGAGGAATTTATTGCTAAAACAAATAAGGTTTGTTGAGATTTTCTTTTACTGGTGGTGTGTATTAGCACTTATGCCTTTATTATACGTTACGAGTACAGTGGCGAGACTGCTCTCTACCGAATACTCGGTTGTCTAAATCCGTTAGTTGAGCTCTTGGCGTAGTAGGAGAACGAGACAGTCACTTGGACTCTGCTCCTCTTACTACTCGTTACGTGTAATAAATGTATTAAGAAAAGGAATTTATGAGAATACAAAATATTAAAATTAATTTATTATCAATCCGGAAAGTTACAGGAAGGGTATCAAACACACCCTATTTCTTTATTGCATTGGATTTCAACCTTTCATATTATTACCCTACTTGTTAAGATCAATGGCCACATAGATCTACTTTAATAAGAAAGTCTTTTGGAAGCAGATACGCAGGCGGAGATTGAGCTCAAGGTTACGGAAAAAGAATAATAATGCATCTTCTTCTTCTCCTTTCTTCGCCTTAATCCTGCAGTGCGGGGTCGTCGGTTCATGGGTTTTTGCGACAGGGAAGGAATAGAACAGGCCGGCCCGTCGCATGGTCTGACTCCTGTTGAAAATATACAGTAGAAGGGAAGATACTGACATGCAAAGAACAGAAATACTGCCAGTCCCCAGCGCTAGGGCAGCTCGTGGTCGCCATCCACGTACCCACAAGACCCTGATCTACTGGTATAAGAGGATAATGCATGTGCAATGTCAAAATGTAAATGTCTGAATTATTATCAGGGCAGAGACCCTTGAGTGCTCTCTTGGTCGAGATGGTTTTTTAGTTTAATTAGACCGTATGCCATAATCGTCGGATCTTTGTTTAATGAATAAGCATTATTAATAAATGATAATTTATTACTTTTTTTAGTTACCACCATCTTCTTGGGCTTTAGTGAGATCAAGAGAGGATAAAAAATTGGCTGAAAAATCATCCCAGAGTAGCAGTAGTGAAGGTCTCAGCGTTTTTAAATATTTATCAAACTACAGAAAAGATAATGAAGAGACAGCGAGAATTAATGATAAAGAAATGATGGAAGAGTTCAAAAATAGGTGGATCATGACCCCTGAAGAAAAAGTTTGGTTTGTTTCCACCGATTTGGAAGAATTTGGTTATCCTAAATTGAAGAGGAAAAGAAAACTACAGCAAGAAGATGATGCAGTAAGAATTGTATTATTATTTATTTAAAGGAAGATGGTTTTTATAATAATATATAGCTTAAATATTTTCCAGAATATTTTATCAGAAGAGAGTGAAGTAATTATTAGTACTACAGATTCTTCTTGTTCAACCTCTAAGAAAAATGAAGATTCTTTTGATGACTTGATCGCTCAGATTGATGACAACAAGCCTGGACCAAGTAGAATTCATAAAGGTAAGAAATAAAATTGAAATTCTTTTTTAAAGAAAATTAATGATTAATACCAATAAAAAAAAACTAATTTGACATAGATTTTAGCGATAACTTTCCCCGATGCTTTTCCAAATTCCCTGATATTTCCATGATAATTCCCGGTTCCATTAAATTCCCTGATAATTCCAGGTTTTTAAGGTTTTCCAGGTCTGGGGCCACCCTATTTGAGCTTATGCAACCAAATGCCGGAAGTGTTTTAAAAATACCTTTCCCCTTCAGTTTCATTAAAAAAAGATGATTCATTTATTTTGAAAATATTGGTTTGGTTCACTAAGCACAAGGCTCCACTCTCGAGCAAATCAGGCACTTGTGGCACCTATTGTACAATGATAAAAAAATTTTGAAAAAAACCACAAACTATTGTCAAACGATAAAGATAATTGGAATATAAGCACATAATTGAAAATATGTGATATATCTTAGCTGATACCATGTTTGGACAGATTACCTTCAAATTATAAGAACATTTTGAAGTCTACCGCTAAACAATATTTATTTGCTTGTAATGTTGATATATTTTTCAAGAGTGACGCTACCTCCTTTGGATTAATAACGAAAGATCCGGAGACAATTCATTCACTACACTACAAGATCAGCTTTGCTAACGAGTATTATCCGCAGGCATGAGACAAACGTTCCCGATTTCGACTACGTCCGGCATTTCTCTCACCATGAATACTCGAATGACATGGCCTTGGCGACGCACTCCAAACGAAGATCAACGTCGTCGTTCATTATTACATCGCATGTATGACTTCCTTTTGTGTCGTAACCGAGTGATGCGAAAGCGATCTACCTTCGAGAATCATCCTCACGACTACAATGTTAAACAGCAAAATAAATTCTCATCCAACAACTATTTCTATCGATTATATCATAGAAATCCAAGAAAATCATTCATGCCAACTTGTATTGTAACTAAGAATTAATAAAATGTATATAATTGTGAGTACAATGGTTTCAAATTACATCCAAAAAATCTTGCAGGACCTTATATGTTACAAATTAAAGGTTTTGTGATAATGATAAGAAAAGTTTTAATATACACTGGTGGACAAAATTAAGAGATGGAAAGCATTTTCGCACATGAGTGGGAAGGTATTCCACAAGCACTCCTAAACTCTCTTCTTAACAGCATGCATACTCGTTGTGCATGCTGTCTATCTGTCAGAGGTGACCACACACCTTACTAGAGGCAAACCGCACCGTGTTAGCCTCACTTTCACTGCCTTCTTTTATCATGAATTTCAGACCACATCGGACTATTGGCCATAACTCTTGCCAATGAATTTCACTTTCATTGTTGTTTTGCACACTTCATTGTCATTAAATAAGATTTTCAAATTTTATTTCTTTGTATTCAGTATTTCTCGAGATATTTAGAAAAATACTCTATCTCTTAATTTTGTCCACCAGTGTAATTAATTAGATGTGATATGGAGGAAAGCAATCAGGAAGGAAGCCTCTATTGATTAAAACAAAAGGTAAAATTTTTGAGCCATTAATTGAGTACTGAATTCTAAGGGAGCTTCGTTAGCCTCTATCAGGATAGCGTTAGTGGGAGTAGTTCTTAGATATCCCATACATATCCGATATGTATTGGAATTTCTCCAGAATTTTAATGAATGAATTGCATGCCGAGCCGAACAAAAAATTCCCATAGTCCAGACGTGATCGAATTAAGGCAACTTTTTCTTGCCGAAGAGTAAGAGAAAGTTGTGTGCGGTGCGACCAGCCACACCAGATTTTTTACATTGTAACCACACTTAAGCTATTTTTGAATATTTCGCTTATCGGAAATATCTACAACTCTATTTTCAAAAAGACTGAGGCAATTGAAGATGGTGTAATAAACTTAGCTGAAACGTCAAAAGAGTATGTTTAATCAATAGAGGCTTCCTTTCTGATTGCTTTTCTCCACATCACAACTCGTCACAACTTCAAAGCCACATTCTTCAATTATTAATATAATTAATTAATATAAATATAATTATATAATATTAAAAAATAGCAAAGAGAATTTGGTCAAAAGGCGTTTTAATGAGGTTTTGTTGAACAAATGCAGTATTCCAAACAGAGACAATTTCTTATATCCCGTGGTGCTGAGACGAGGACTCTTTTAGCCAGTGGATACCCTCCTGTGGGATCGCAAACCTCCCTCTGGAATGGAAGATAGCTTAGGTACCGTCTGAGTTGTTCTTTCAGGAAGACATTTTCTTTTAAAAGATATTCATGTTCTTCGATAACAGCAGCTCTAGAAATTTCCATGGCGCCCACTCTCTGCCAAAATCTTTCCATTTCTGGCAATACCGGAATGTTGAGGATCTTTAATTAAAAAAAATGTTCCAATTATATAATTTTTAATTAAAAGTAGATCCTAATAGATTCTCAAATTTTCTAGGACACATATTCCTAAGATTCGACAATTTTTTTACCTCCATTAGATCCTCGCTGCTCGCCTCCATTTCAATTTCTTCCTTTGATTTTACTTCTTTTAAGACAGACCCTACTAAACTAATTTCTCCCCCCCTCGCTTGATGAACTATCCAAAAATTTACAATAAGAATCTGATATAACCGAATCCGCGACTGGCCCTGCATATCCCCACGGCTTTAAAAGTTTTTTCATTGTTTTAAAGCCCTGATCTTCAGCCCATTTTTCACTCTCTATTGTCTCAAAATAATCGCTAATACTTTTATGTTTCTTTGTAGTAATGAATTCATTTTTAAAATCATATTCATCCGAAGGTTGTTGGAATTCTTCATCTTCTTCATAATAACCGATGATTACTGATTCATCTTTTAGATCCTTTAATGGAGTCACATTTGGAAATGGTAATATCTTCTCCATTTGGGTTTCATGCTTGCGACATATAGCTAGAAGGGAGAGAATTTTTTCGCCTTTTGTTTTAATTTCGTTTAATTTCTGAAAAATAAAATATCTATCTTATTTATTTAATTCATAGTTTCTCAACCTTATTTTGCTCACCGTCCCTTTTAAAATCCTATTTCTGAGTTTAAAATGAAGAATGAAAGAAGAATGTTTCAATGGGAGCAATTAAAACGCATACTTGGTTATATTAAGGAATATTTTTAATACATTCAAAAGACATAAATTTATGACATAACTAATGAGAAGGTTGAATTTTATGCATTTTAAAGAGTTTGTTAATATCAGGCTCGATTTTACTAAAAAACAACGGTACGTCGCCGCGTTCAGTAACATGATGCCGATTTCTATTTTTAATTACCAACATTGCTACAGTACTAAATCCACGTGATAAAAATGAATACAATAACAAAAAACGATATTAATTTTACTTTAGTACGTACGTGATTGGCGTATATTTTTTTTTTTGTCTTTTTTAGACTAAATTTTTTAATCTTCCCACGAGCCTTCTGCGCCATCTCAATGCCCCCTAATCTTCTCTGGATCTTCTACTGCCCCCCCCCCCTCCCGAAAGTCTGAACGCCTACAAGGGGGCGTTATCGCCCAAGTTGAGAGCCTATGATTTAATTCAACGGTCATATTTTAAAATATTTGTGTCTCATGTTAAAGACTAGTACAGGCAGCTTAGCAGTTTTTGTCATTGTACGAATGGTGGGTGACCCAACATAGTTCACCGCTAGTCTAATGGATCTGACAGAAACAACTGTGTGACACGTCTCTTACCGACTTGCAAGTATCATGCCATGCAGATTTAGACTGGGTCTCTCTCCCGAGTTTCCAGGGGGGAAGGAAGCAGAGTACAGTTCCTCGTGTTTCAAGATACGCCTTGGCGAAAGGGTTTTGTTTTACTCTTTTTTCTGCTGGCCAAATAATATATTTCAAATACATATGCTTAGGTAAAATTTACTAAAATTCAAAAGAAGATTAGATTTAAACTCTTGACCGAATGCTGAAGTTGTAACATTGTATTAAATAATATTTTAAAAGATACACTTGTTGGTATTGGTGAAATAATGCACTACACATTACAAGTGTATTATTTCATCAATAAAAACTAAAGTGTAACATTTAAAATATTTAAAAAAACATATTTTTTTGAATATGAATTTGAAATACATGCCGGGCTCTGTATATTTATGCATGTTTTAACCCGGGTATTTATTGAAATGAAAATGTGAGAAAATGATTGTGAAGTATGATTCCAAAGAAACAAATTTTGGGCTATATTCATAGGAAATAGATATGGGCCGAAAATATTTGTCTCTTTTTGGGCTGATCAATTATTATCATTGTAATATATTGTTAAGAGATATGTAGGAGAGAAATGTTAAAAATTATTACAATTTCAGCCATTTTGCTTTCGCTGGTGAGATGTAACAATTGGGCATCATCTTGTTTCACAGATTCGTTAAATCGATTGCGAAGAGTACGATAAGAGTGATTGAAGAATTGAAATTCATTTTGTAAATCGGTCACAGCTAGGTTCTTACGATATTCCCTTTCAGCGAGTTCTTTCTTCATATCAGCAATTTTATCGAAACATCTGAAATAAATTATTTGCATTAAAAAAAAAAAAAAAAATTAAATTGAAAATAATAAAAATAAAAATTATATAAATAAATATGCCTGAATCATATAAGTATATCGTAATAAATATCAATAAAAACTAGCCTTCGCATCTACCTATATATATATATATATATATATATATATATGCGAAGATAAGTTTTCTCGGGTTGTGTCGCGTGTGATGTTGAGATTTACTCGACGTTTCGGCTCTCCTTTTGGAGCCATTTTCAAGAGTATGGAATTAGGGGGGGGAATTGTTGGGGTGGTTTGTTTACGGGGTCGCAGTCTTGCTGGTCCCCAGGTCAATTTGGATGCCTCAGAGGCTTGGTTTGGTCTCTGAGAGCAGGAGGAAGGTTGAGTGTGTGTAATTGCGTTTGTGTTCGGTTTAGGTTGACTACGGGGCCTCAGTCTGCCTCCCCAAGTCGATGTGTTATTGGTTTGGTTAGTGGATGTGTTAGGAGATTGGGTGCGTGTGTGTGTGATCGTGTCTGTGTTTAATTTAGGTTGACTTTGGGGCCTCAATCTGCCTACTCCCCCAGTCGATATATATATATATATATGTCGTAGACAGATCGTGAAATTAGACAGTTCGTGAACTGTCTAGACATTTCATGAACTGCAGCCAGATCGTGTAATGGTCAAACAGTTACATGATCTGGCTAAAAATTTAAGACAGTTCATGAAATGCAATTGGGCCTTAGACAGATCGTGTAATGCTCGAGAATTACATGAAATGTCTAAATTTTTAGGCAGTTCATGAACTGCCTAACAGCAGTTTTGCCGATCGTGTACTGTTTGTAAAGCAAATAAAGATCTCGAAAAAAGTCAATTTTTTTCAATATTATTATTATTATCGATTACTAAATTTTCCAAATCTTCCTCACTTTGTAAATCTTGAGTTAAGGTGCGCGTCTCGGGGTTCTAATTTTGGGAGATTCCAGCGGCCACAAATTTGAAGCTATCTACCTCAATTTTTTTAAAATTAGAGCTATTTAAAATGTCTACAACTTATAGAAGCCCTTTTTTTGATTTTCGAAAAAAATAAAATTTTTTTTAGATTTATTGCATTAAATTACAAACAGTACACGATCGGCAAAACTGCTGTTAGGCAGTTCATGAACTGCCTAAAAAATTTAGACATTTCATGTAATTCTCGAGCATTACACGATCTGTCTAAGGCCCAATTGCATTTCATGAACTGTCTAAAATTTTTAGCCAGATCATGTAACTGTTTGACCATTACACGATCTGGCTGCAGTTCATGAAATGTCTAGACAGTTCACGAACTGTCTAATTTCACGATCTGTCTACGACATATATATATATATATATATTATAGATTGTTTAAAAGTTAAAAGACAAAAAAATTCAATAATAATAATCGTCTTCTTCACCCTAAGATGTCAGTCCCCTGGAATATACCTGCTCAAAAAGTAAACATTTAAATGCAAATTTATTTTAAACTATTAGATTTATATCATTATTATCCATATCGATTTAATCTAAGATACTTTATTAAGCTTTGTTTATTCATAAATTTTGATTTTAAATATATGTACATTATTTTTTTTTTATTTCAAAGTCGCGTTCCTCGTTCGAGGCGTCAGTGCCTTGACTTAATATGTTAAATTTGAAAAATATCTGATATTATACACTGATATATATTATACACTGATATTATACACTGTATAAAATAATTAGGTTTTATATAAGTTTAGGTTGTAAAGATGGCATTGGTACCCAAATACCTGGCGTTAACCGTCTTTTATTTACTTTTATTTTTATTTTTTTGTGTAGAAAATCAGCATGTAAACACTCAATCACTTTATCAGTCGTCAGTCCCTTGCTAAGTATTATTTTGGAAATGTATTAATAATTATTTCAACAATATACGGGATTTGCTGTCTTTTCATTGTTATATTTAATAAAAGAAAAAAAAAAGTATCCATATCAATTAGCAGATTTTTTTGTTTTATATCAAAAACGTCAGTCCCCTGGAAGTTTTTCAACCGTAAAGCTAAGATGCTGATGGGCTTATATAGAAATACCAAAAAAAATCTGAGTGTTACTATATGGATAAAATAAAATTAACTTATTGTCTATCAAAATTATTACACACAATTGAAATCAAGGTTACAAATTGTGCATTTCAAATTTGACCCCAAAGTTAACCCATTTTTCTAGAATGACCCTTATGCATTTGCTCCACTATATTGTTTTTACCCAGATGACATTTTTGACTTTTTACATCATGAGATGGAAAGAGTAAAAAAAAATAAAATATATTAAAACAGTACAAATTTCTCTTACTCTTGAATACTTAGAATTTGATATTGAATAAATTGCGCTCCTTGAATATCGTCTTTTTTCAACCTTTCATAAGCCAAAGATTGTTCTCTGTATTTCTCCAAATGTTCTTTTAGATATTCTGCCATATCATTATAAACCTCTTCCAATTGCCTTTCAAGATCTGATTGACGTAATTCACGTCTTAATTTTAACTGAAAAGCAAAATAATATCCGTTTTATAAATCATTTTTTTATGACTTTTGAAAAGAAATTAAGACAATTAGGAGGAAAGTTATTATTATTATATTTATAATAATTCTTTTAAGAAGCAAAATATTTGAAGGAAACATGTCTATGTGTAGTTTGTAAAACCCCGACTGTTTAATAACTTTATATAATATGGCTCTCTATGACTGTAAGTTATAAAGAACAATTTTATTTTTATTTAGTAAAAAAAATAGAGAGTAATAATAATAATAAAAAACGTCTTCTTTTTAACATTTTACATAAAAAATTGACATACAGTCCTAAGACATCTTTCCCCTGGCCAATATTATTTTTAGTCAACCACTGAAGAGTCCTACAGCTAGTGGATGAAACATTGTCTGGGGTCAAATAAAGTTTTGTTTAAAAAACATTTGACTTTTAATTGAATCTCTTGGTCCGAATCCTATTGAATTTTAAGTTTTATTTATAAAAATAAAAATAATCTCACGGTGTTCATGACATCATTGATCTGAGCTCCATATTCCGCCATCTCGTTACTAAGAAATTCATGCCAGCGTTGTTCGCGAATGTATATCGCTAGATTAATTCGCATTTCATAGTTGCTCATAACTGAGTTCATAGTTTGATTTAGCATATCGTGTTGTACAAGGGCCTCGTTTACCTGTGATTCGTACTCTAAATGCGCTTCTGATAGCCGTTCACCCATAACCCCTAGAAATATCAATTATAAACAACTTAATTTCATATATTAGGAGTGGATGGAAGAGGGAACATCTCTTTTCCCCAAATCAGACCCCCAAGGGTCCGCGAAACAATTTTAGTTAAAAATTATAATTAATTCCAAAATTTTGTTATCATTTTTGTTTTTTTTTTCTTCTTGACTTCTACAGTTAATAATAACTTGATCTTTTGTATTAAAATGTTAAAAAAATAAAAACTTAAGGATAAAAGTATAAAATACCAATAATTATTCTTAAGAACATATGATATTAAGACTGGATATTTTTGAACAAACAAATAACTATTAAATAAAACTTACTTAAAATTAATTCTATATCTTCACAATATGCACTCAATTTTAGGTGATGCTGAAGATCAGCATGGTCAAGTTCTTCAAGGAGGCAACTTATTGTATAATCTTTGAGATCCATCGTTCGGTCGAAGATTCCATAAGCGATCTATAACAAATTGCATCATTAATGCATTGCATTAATTAAAAACTCGAAGAGCCGCAGTAGCACCGTCTCTACTGATGGTCGGTAGGTGTTATTGAAATAAAATTTTTTACAATTTTTTTTTCAATTTTAAATTTTGCATCATTAATATTAACTCAAATTCACTCCTATAAGGATGAAATTAATACTTTTCTCTCTGATGTATACCATCACAGTATTTTGAAGAATATACATATGTTCAAAGTTAAAAAAAAAAACTGGAAAATTCGATTTTTTAAAACTTTTAGCCGTGTAAGGCACCACTAAACCACCTCAAATTGGAGTGAAACTTAAATATTTCTATGTATTTCAACTATGTGCATATTTTTAAGGGGTAGTGCCTTAATAAAATCTAGAAAATTCAAAAATAAGAGTGGCTTTAGAGCACATTTTCTGTGAAAATTTAATTTTCTCTTTATCTCTAAAACTACAGCTGATGGAGCAGAACTAAATGGCATTTTTGGAATCAGGCTTGACCCTATACTGAGGGATAGCTCAAAATTCCTCGGAACCAAAATCACTGTTGAACTGTGTAAATGAAATTCTATATTTTCATTTGTTTTCAATAAATATGAAAGAAATAGGAAATGTTAGACCTCTTCAAAATTCATCTGTACTCACCTCAACGTCTTTTCGAAATTCGGGAACTTTAATTTTTAACATCTCTTCTCTCCATTTTCTTTTCAACTTTTTCCAGTGAAGATGAACAAATTGAAGTTCCCTGGCCAGACGATCCTTAACAAAATACGATATTAATTAATAATATTCCATAATTAATAATAAAATAAATGTCATTAATTTACTCTTTTCATATGCCGAGCCTTTTCTTCAGCCTCTAAACGAAGGGCGAGTTTTTTTTGCCTCCTTCATGGCCATTCTTTCTTCTTTTGTCATTTTTGGAACTCCATGCTTCTTCTTTCTCTTTGGCATTTTAATATTTAATATTGGAAGGTTTTTTTATTTTTAAAAATCCCTCAGACAAATATCTGATCTCTTTAAAAATATGTTAATAATGTTTGTAAACAAATTCATAGATATATGTATAATATAATATAAACACATTAACAATAACATAATTTTTTTCAATCAGAGGTTTTAAATAACCTGCTTACAGATCTATTCTCTAAAAACAGACGTTAAAATTAACATCATAATTTTGGTGTTAAAAAGTAAAGGGCTATGTCTAGAACAGTGGTTTCCAAACTTTATGTTATAACGCCCCCCTTAAAAATATTTAATCATATGGCGCCTCCCCGCCCCCCTATTATATAAAATAATACAAACAAAATACGACTCCAGATGACCAAAAAGATTTTAAATAAATATTCTTTTAATTGAGGTGTATAGCTGATAATATGATTTATTTAAGGTTCAGGAAATCTCAAATGAGCAACGCAGCTAGTCGTTTTTACTTTCTCGTATAGAGAAAGTTATGTAATCGTAAAAAAATTCGACTTCGAGATTTTGATGTTTCTCCACGTTTTAGACCTCCCTGAGTCCAAAAAAACCATTTTTGGCATTATGTGTGTGTGTGTGTGTGTGTGTGTGTGTGTGTGTGTGTGTGTGTGTGTGTGTGTGTGTGTGTGTGTGTGTGTGTGTGTGTAACACGATTGCTAAAAAACCAAAGCAGCTAGATCGATGAAATTTGGTATATGCTCCTTACACTAAAATTGTAGATTTCTATCAACTTTTGGAGTAATAAGTCACTTGGAAGTAGTACTTTACTTAAAAAGTTTTTTCAAAAATTTTGAAATTTTCAATTTTTTTGTTATATTATAATAAAAATACTCTATTTTAAAAAGTTTTTATTCTTTGCCATTTTTTCGAAAACTGAATAGTTTTTGAAATAATCAAAGAAGAAATAGAAAATTTTCGTTAATTTTGATAAAAAATCAAAACAAAATCATACAGGTGTCATTAAAAAAAGGGTAAATATAAACAAATGAATTTGTGAAACAAATGAATTTGTTTATATTAACCCTTTTTTAATGACACCTGTATGATTTTGTTTTGATTTTTTATCAAAATTAACGAAAATTTTCTATTTCTTCTTTGATTATTTCAAAAACTATTCAGTTTTCGAAAAAAATGGCAAAGAATAAAACTTTTTAAAATAGAGTATTTTATTATAATATAACAAAAAAATTGAAAATTTCAAAATTTTTGAAAAACTTTTAAGTAAAGTACTACTTCCAAGTGACTTATTTACTCCAAAAGTTGATAGAAATCTACAATTTTAGTGTAAGGAGCATATACCAAATTTCATCGATCTAGCTGCTTTGGTTTTTTACAATCGTGTTCACACACACACCCAGACGTAATTCCAAAAGAATATACGAGAAAGTCTCGGGGAAGTCAATCCCCATATTTTCAATTTTTATTTAAATGGCCTAAGATGCCGAAAAGACTGTGTGTATGTGTGTGTGAATGTAAGTGTAAATGGGAAAAATCTGGTGTGGGTCTCTCTTAAGGATGGCCCAGCCTTCAATTAAAATATAGCAGATCCAGTCTAACTGCATTCCACCAATCTTTGCTAAATTCTACTCAAAATTAAAATTTTTATATTAATAATTTCCTTCAATTTTAAAGTTGGGAAAAGAATTTATTAAAAAATTTTCTACAAACTAATGTTACAGCCATTTAAAACAACCTCAGAATTTACAATGAGCAGTGGCGGACTGGGCCAGCAGGCAAGACTGCCAGATAAAAAATTCTCTCGAGTCGGTCCCCACAGACTTTTTTTTTTGAAGTGTTTTTCTAATACATGTATGCATGGGGTAGGCGTGGCCTCGCCTTCCGTAGGCTCTCGGGCACTGTAGCACATTTTTATCACTGCTGCTTTTTGTTACGTGACGTTTTCTGCCAATTCACCCTACTGTAACCGCGTAAGCGTAAAAGTACTTCATTCCAAAAAATTCAACAAAATTTTGAGATTTTTTATAATAAATGAATGAAATCGGTCTTTAATTAGATTAACAAATGAATTAGTTAACTAGAATGAATTCAAAATTAATAACAAAAATTACAAGAATTAGAAAAAATTTAATGGGGTGCCGTTTTACAAATACAATATTCTAAACAGAGACAATTTCTTATATCCCGTGGTGTTGAGATGAGGACTCGTTTCGCCAGTGGATACCCTCCTGTAGGATCGCAGACCTCCCTCTGGAATGGTAAATAGCTTAGATATCGTCTGAGTTGATCCTTCAAGAAGAGATTTTCTTTTACAAGATATTTATGCTCTTCCATAACACCTGCTCTTGATATTTCCAATGCGCCAACTTTCTGCCAGAATTTTTCTAGTTCGGTCAATTTTGGCATCTTAAGCTGCTATAGTAATTAAAAAAAAAAACTTTATAAATAAATTTTCAAGGTCATTTTTGAGATCTAATGCCATCTCGTCCTCATTTATTTCAATAGATTTGTAGATAATTCAATTGAAATAAATTTATGTCGCTTAGCCGACCTCTATCCTCTATCACTAAAGACCAGTACTATATCACGGCACAGAGATTTTATAAAAAGTATAATTATATATCGTGCATTACATGCAATTACATATCTGTACCTACAGGGAAGTAGTTGAAAATACTGCAAAAATTTTTGCCATCGTCAGCCCATAATTATGCCCAAAAATTTATTTTTTATAATTAATATAAAATATGATTTTATTTATATTTGAAGAACTTTTTTTAATTATAAAAATTATATATAAAATTTATTTTAAAAAATGTTTTAATTTGATAGAAAGAAATTATGAACAACTCAAAATTTTATTCGAAATAATTATTGAAATAATGGAATCAAATAAAGTATTTTGCCACATAAAGTTAGTAATCTGCATACGTCAGAGGTTATCGAGGAGTGTAAAAACACGAATAAGCAGAAAACATAGTTATCTTAATTGGATTGTTATAGCTGGTGCTAAAAAGTAAAATGTTAACATCTCTGTTAAAACTTGGTTTAGAGAATAGCATTTTTTAACGCTTGTGTTATTACTTTACTTTTTAACTCCTAATTTTCTGTTTTTAGAGAATAGACCTGGATATGCTTTATCACCAAAATATCCCAATGAATTCTTACCATCATTAAATCATCCTCGCTGCTTGCCTCCATCTCAAATAAATCCCCCCGATTTTATATCTTTCAATACAGGCCCTTTTAAAGATATCTCCTTCTCGCTTGTTTGGCTATCCAAAAGTAAACCATACGAATCCGAAATTGTATCATCTTTAATTGAATAATCAGAAATGCCAGGATAATATCCCCATGGTTCCAGAAGTTTCCTCATTGTTTGAAAGCCTTGGTCTTCGCCCCACCTTTCACTCATTGGTCCCTCGAAATATGAGCTGCCACTTTTTTTTATAATAGGTGGTAAATAATATTCTTCATTTATATCATATTCTTCTTGGTATGGTATGGATATTTCTGATTCTTCTTGAATATCCCTTAAATTAGTTGTCTTGGGAAATGGGAGAATCTTCTCCATTTGAGTTTCGTGTTTACGACTAATTGCTAGAAGTGAGAAGATTCGTTCTCCTTTGATTTTGATTTCTTCCAATTTCTGAAAAAGCAATTATATTTTTATTTTCTCTTATCTATATATATAAATATGTTAATATATATAGAGACAAAGATTTGATTCCATGTCAAAAATTTGATGTCGAGGTTTTGGTGGATATACACGTTTTGAGGTCCCCTGATCCAATTGCTAAATGGTCAGTCTGTGTGTTCAATTTTAAGCATGAAGGAATTGAGCTACGTGGCTGAAATTTTATATTTAAGTTAGACACTCCCCTGGAGCGTGAAAATAAGGTTTTAAACAAAATCGTCCAAAGAGTACTAGTACTTTACTGATGTACTTTTTCAGTTTTTTTTTTTTTTTTTTTTTTTTTTTTTTTTTCGATTTTCTCAATATTTGCATTTTGCCTTTGAAATCTTTTTAAACACACTAACACTTGTTCTTCATAGGAAAGAATAAAGAAATGGTTGCCATGGTAACAAAATATACATATTTCCTCATCTATCTATATAATTCGCTAATGCCCTCGGGGCATGGCGTAGAGGTTAGCGTGCTAACCTCATATACCAAACGTCGCGGGTTCGGACCCCAGGCAGTCCGATGATTTTATTTAAGCCAATTGGATACCAAATGGCTTAAATAAGAATGCCTGGACCCCATATATGTATATTTATCTCATAACGGATATCGTAAAAAGTCTTAAATGGCCTGAGTTGCCGAAAAGACTGTGTGAATGTGTGTGTGAGTGTGAGTGTGAATGAGAAAAAGTGTGAGTGTTTTTTAAATTAAAAAAAAAAAAAAATTCGCTAATGTCCGTCTGTTACGCTATATTTGGATAACTTCCCTTTGAAATTTCAAAACCAAATTTTTTATACTTAAAGAAGACCTTATAGGGATTACAGGAAAATTATTTTCATCCCGTAATTTATATAACTTTTTGAGTTATTAAATCCTAAATCCCTCCTACGATTTCTACCATAGGAAATGTGTAAGAAATATTTATCTATTCTTGGCAGTTGTGTATTCTATCAATGTAAACAAATCCTCATGGAGGCACTTGTTTGGAATAGTAATCATTTTTTTTTCTAGTCTAGGCTTGTCATGCAGTATAATTTACACATTTTGCCCTCCATTCTGTTCGTTTCATTTTTTGCACGCTAGGTGCACACTTGAAAAACTTGCAAAACTTTCACCTTTTGGCAAGTGAAACGAACAAAACTTACATCTTGAATTTTAATATATTGGCGGAAACTAAACAGAAAGTTGTGTGCTGTGCGACCAGCCAGACCAGATATTTATTATATAGACTATGTCGTAGACAGATCGTGAAATTAGACAGTTCATGAACTGTCTAGACATTTCATGAACTGCAGCCAGATCGTGTAATGGTCAAACAGTTACATGATCTGGCTAAAAATTTTAGACAGTTCATGAAATGCAACTGTTTGACCATTACACGATCTGGCAGCAGTTCATGAAATGTCTAGACAGTTCATGAACTGTCTAATTTCACGATCTGTCTACGACATATATACTAGTTAATCATAAAATATGAGAAATTAACTATTTGAGCCTTTTTGCTTTCGCTGGTGAGATGTACTAGCTGTTTATCGTCTTTTTCGACAGACTCATTAAAACGATTCCGGAGCGTACGATACGAACGATTGAAGAATTGGAATTCATGGTGCAAATCGTCCACCGCTAATCTTTTGAGGTACTCGCTCTCAGAGAGCTCTATTTTAAGATCATCAATTTTATCAATACATCTGAAAATGTGAAATCAATTGTACATATTTAGAATTTGAGTTTTTTGTGCAATTTTAAGAAACAGTGAAGTAAAAAAAATTCATGAATAAGTAATCTTACTTTTGAATATTTAAAGCTAAATTTTGAATAAATTGCGCTCCTTTAAAATCCTCTTTTCTCAATATTTCATAGGCCATAGATTGTACTCGGTATTTTTCCTCATGACTCTTCAAATATTCAGCCATTTCACTATAAAGCATTTCCAATTCTTTTTCAAGATCAAGTTGTCGTTTGTCACGATTTATTTTAAACTGAAAAACAATGAAATTTAAATATCCTTACACCTTTCTTTTAATTCTACCACTATTAATTTGACTCTCATATTTTATATACCATCATCTTTCTTTTTAGAAACATTCCCTAGGCTGCTAAATTCAAATACATTTTATATTGCTTATACTTTTAAAAATAAAATGTTTAAATTAAATGAAATTAATTATCACAATTAAAAAATAAGAAGGACACACATAATTTTTTATTCATTAACGTAAGGGTGAAACAAAAAATTGTATAAATTAATATGATTTTCAATGAAAATTATGTGAATTGTATACTTGGAAAATTGACTAAATTTAGTTGGCATTTTTGCCTGGCAGCATTAACGGTTGAAAGAATTGTTTGAGAAAAAAGAAATAAAAAAATGTGATGCGAAAAGTGAAAAGGGATCTCTTGTCGACGAGGTAAAATTATCGGTACGGGCATTTTAGTCGAATTTAGGTCGATTGAATACGATTCTTCAATTTTTCTTATACAGGTTTATACGGTAATATTTTAGCGATTAGAATCCGATAAATATTACAAAATAATCAATTTAGTAACCTTAAGGTGCGCGTCTCGAAAAACCGTTATTAGCCGATTCAGAAGCTGGTTACTTACTTTAGGCGGCAAGAGATTTTTTTGATTTATTATTACAAAAGGGCATAGCCCAAAATCTTTACAAAAGTCCATTCACAAATCAACACCCGGTGTGCACACCTCAGCCTCAACGTTGGCTGACTATGATACGATAAGATGTTTGATCTAATAATAAAGAGGGAAGATTAAAAAAGTCAAGTCGTCCTGCTCAAGTGCTCTGTCGCGTGATGCCATTTACCACTCTCTGTAGTCGATTTAGGCCGGAATACAGGAGGTAATTACTAGGAAGATGACCAACAGAAAATACATTATAAGATCTATGATTGTAAAGAGGAACATAAAAATTCAGTTGAGCCAACAAAAATGAGGGATCAATATGATTGATGAGAAGTTTGTAAATAAATATAAAAAAATTCTTCGGAATTCCAAAGATGGTCGGTTGGTGATAGGTTGAAGCATATTGATGTTTTTGGAACTGAATACTTATTCTAAGTCTATATGAAATTGATTTTAAAAACTTTATTTGCACTTGTTCAATAGCCTTCTTCTGAGATATTAAATAAGGGGACCAGACTTGCGAGCTAAACTCAAGATGGGTACGAACCAAAGAACAATAAAGATGCGTTACTGTAAGGATACTGTTAAAGTTACGGGTATTGCGAGAGATAAAGCCCAATATTCTGAAAGCCCAATTAATTATTGATTCGCAAAAGACATATCAGATTGAAATGTCACACCCAGATCTTTAATGTGATATAAAGTGGCCGTCAATACTGTAAGTACTCGAAAACTTTCTAGCACTTCTATAATAAGAAAGAATAGAAGACTTATTATCATTTATTAATAGAAACCAGTGCACCACTTTAGATAGACCATCTTGCAAATACTTGATATCCTCATCACAAGCAATCTCATGATGACAACTTAAGGTCGTCAGCAAAGAGAACGAATTTTACCGAAGACAGAACAGACCCCAAATTGTTCATAAATAGAATAAATAAAAGAGGACCCAAGTGAGAATCCTGAGGTACCCCAGACCTAGCACAAAATTCACAGAAAAACGAAGATCGAACTTTCACCGTGAGTCCCCTATTAACCAAATAGCTCTCGAATCATCTCCAGAGAGCTCCAGTAATCCCATAATGATTTAATTTAAACAAAAGTAAATCTATATTTACTGAATCGAGAGCCTTTGAAACGCGCACCTTAAATGTAGTAAAAAAAATAGTTTTTCATGTGTTTAAATGCGTTTTCCTCAAAATCCCATTTTTATATCTATAACGTTGAAAGGCTGTTAACTTTTTTAGCTTTTGAGTTATCATAGTAGTTTTGGCCTTAAAATGTTCCTCTACAATAGCAAGTACAGAGATTCCTGTATACTTATATAACACTACCATAAAATTACATATTAAATACAAAAAACATATCTCACAGAATTTCTGGTGTCATTGGTATGAGCTCCATGCTCCGCCATTTCATTGTTTAAAATTTCACGCAAGCGTAGCTCGCGATCGAACATCGCAAGATTGATCCGTGTCTCGAATTGATTAAGCACTTTTTCTGCTGTATTATTTATCAAATCGTGACGTTTAAATGTGTCGTTTGCTGCTAACTCATATTCCAAGTGAGCTTCTGATAGTCGTTCACCCATAACTCCTAAAAACAATAAGGATAAGGTCATGACAAACAAACCCGTAACCAGAATTTTTTGTGGGAAGGGGGTTTGAAAGTATGGCAGCAGTTTATCAATTTAAAGGACATAAGTTGTACTGCTGGTTTTGTCTCTATAAAATAAACTATATTGTTTGGTCACTTTACTACTCTAATAAAATAAAAATAAAACTTACTTAAACAGAGCTCAATACTTTCACAGAATCCACTCAAATTAAGACGATGTTGTCTGTCAGCAAAGTCAAGTTCTTCTAGAAGACAACTGATGGTATAATCTTTGATATCCATCGAGCGTTCGAAGACCGAAAAGGCCACCTACAACAATCAATTTTTTTTTTAAACACACACTTTTTTCTCACTCACACTCACACGCACATTCACACAGTATTTTCGGCAACTCAGGCCATATAAGACTTTGACGATAACCGTTGATTCATTAATATATTTGGGGTCCAGGCATTTTTATTTAAACCATTTGGTACCTTGGATCCGAACCCGCGACACTTGGTATACAAGGCCAGCACGCTAACCCATACACCAAGCCCGAGGGCAATTATGAAATTAAATATTAAACATCTTTTATCAAAATTTTACAGTATTTTTTTTGTTTTCATATATATTTACAGGATGTCCAAAATTAGACTTGAAATTTGTGAGCAGTTTCTAGCAAAAACTATGCAGCAGAATTGCATGAAAATTAGCTAATAGCAGAATGAAATGACGGGAATTTTATTGAGGAAAAAAAATACCACTAGATGGCGTATCATAGCTTTATTGAGAACATATAAATAATCTTCAAAAGTTTACAAAACACGCTCAATATGATGTCCACCATTGTCTGCTCTTCTTCATCTTCTTTCTTCGCTTTAATCTTGGGGTGCGGGGTCGGCGGAGGGAATTTTTGCGGCCGGGAAGAATATAACAGGCCAGCCCGTCACACGGTCTGACGCTTGAAAATATAGAAGGAAAGACTGTCAAGCAAAGAAAAGAAGTACTGCCAGACCCAGCTAGCGCAGATCTTGATCACCATCTACGTACCCACAAGATATGGGTTCCTGAGCAACATTGTCTGCTACCATCTAGAAGCGTAAAATCGCAAGTTCGACTTTTGGAAGCAGCATGAACTGGGAAATCGCTACCAGACCTTAAAGAAAGCATAGAACGCCATGTGCTTAACATTTCCCATTTCATGCTGCTTTCAACAGTCAAACACGATATTACGCCTCCAGACTTTAGCAGACAATGGTGGACATCATATCGAGCATGTTTTGTAAACTTTTATAGATTATGTTCTCAAAAAAGCTATGATACGCCATCTAGTTTTTTTTTTTTTTTGAAACTCATTTTTATTTTTCCATAATTTCATTCTGTCATTACTCAATATTCATGCAATTCTGCTGCATAGTTTTTACTAGAAACTGCTCGCAAATTTCAAGTCTAATTATGGACACCCAGTATATATTATAAAAATTATAAAAATTACTTATTTTTAAATAATTATTAAATTATACAGCAGTAGATAATAGGAGCAAGCAGCCAGGTAATTGGAAATAAAACTTTGTTTAGGAAACAGTTTTGGCTTTAATTAGATAAGGCCATCTTTCGTACAATTATTGAGCTAAAAGCATTATACAGTTAACAAAATTTCGTGGAGATTAAATACCTGGCTGCCTGCTCCTTTCATCTCTTGTTTAAATACTAGAGCTTGCATTGAATAAAAAACAACGCAATGAGATTCTTTGTCTTGATTCAGCCGCAAAATTTGCACGTGTCCTCATCTAGTTTTAATTCAAGAGTCTGGTTGACAAGGAATTTATTACTCCCGTCTCTTACCGTACTTTCGCTCTATTTTAGGATATACCAGGGGTATACTGTAAAACAAACAAAACCGAAAATTTGGTGGATTCGTTAATTGTTTAAAGATAAAACATGAAGAATCAGCTCATAAACTACGACATTTTAGGAGATACTACAAATTTAACCGTAGAATCAGTGGTTCACATTTGCAAAAAGTGAAAAAAAGCGGAAGCGCTTGACCCTTTTTAAGTGAATTTCTAACTTCATAGTGGGCGATTTATGTTTAATAGAAAAAGGGGACCTCCTTTTGAATCGAAATTTACGTGCAAATTCCCATAGGGATTTAACATGGCTCTATGGAAGGAAGAGCAGGAAAATGAACTTGAAAAATCTGAAATACTACAATAGTAAAGTGTGCTTCAAACAATTTTTAGGGCAAAATGAGAATATACATTTTAAAGAGGATCTAAAAAATAATTGATTTATGAATTTTAATCAAAATCGTTAGAGCCGATTTTGAGAAATTCGAAAAAACGGAAAAAGTACTTCAGTAAAGTACTAGTTCTTTTTGGACGATTTTGTTCAAAAGCTTATGTTGCCTTACATTGGGTATAAAGTCCAATTCCAGATGCGATTTAAAATTCCTGCTAAATACTAACACAACTCATTGTCACTCAGACTCTTGAATTCAGTCCCAACTCACCTACTTGGCAACGAATCTCAGTGGTGTGTACTAAGCTTTAAGTGCATTAATTTCCCTCTTACTTGAATATCTCTTCTGAATTCGGGGAGTTTGATTTTTAACATGGCTTCTCTCCATTTTTTTTTTAATTCTTTCCAATTAAGATGAACAAATTCAAGTTCTCGTGTAAGACGATCCTAATAAAGAAATTTAATCAATTAAATAATCAATAAGTGCACATTTAATGTAATTGATACTCACTCTTTTTATTTGTCGTGCTTTTTCTTCAGCATTCAAACGAGCGGCGAGTAGCCTAGCTTCTCTACGTGCTATTTTTTCTTCCTTTGTTAATTTCGGCTTTTGTGGCTTTTCTTTTTTTTCCTTCTTCTTCTTGTGTTTCTTCGGCATTT
The DNA here is from genome assembly GCA_023213315.1 of Euborellia annulipes. Classification (NCBI taxonomy): domain Eukaryota; kingdom Metazoa; phylum Arthropoda; class Insecta; order Dermaptera; family Anisolabididae; genus Euborellia; species Euborellia annulipes. The sequence continues at coordinate 99,201 of JAKCPI010022579.1, read as the reverse complement.
TAAATTTTTTGTGTTCAAAAGGTTTTAAATAATTTGAAATTCAGAATTTTAAAAATAAAAGTGTTAATAAAAATTCATAAATAAATTCATCTAGTCAAAGGAAAAAAAAAATAAAAAATTAATATAATCAAAGGAAAAATATAAAAAATTCATATGTAAAATATAAATATAAATAAATTAAATCAACAATAAAAATAAACCGTGAGATGACCCCCCCCCACTCGGAGTTGATTATCTAAAAAAAAAAAAATTCAGTTTCGGAAAAAATGTGTAATTAAAAACTTAAAAAAAAAATGAAATTTAACATAATATGAGAAAAAAAATTACAAATTTCAAAACTAAAACAAAAAAAAAAAAAACAGTTCTTTAATGTCGATTCGGATTTAAGGGGGTTAATAAAAATCTTTCTTCAATTCAATTTTTTTCTATATTTTTTTTAAAGCCAGCATTCATACAGTTTCATAGATAGAGGTAGCTAAGAAATGATACTCTGATTGCTTGGTCGGCAGTGCCGTAACAAGGGTATGAAGCGCCAGTTGCACGTGTCTAACTTGCGCCCCACGTAATCCAGTTTTTCCTAAACTTTTTTGTGCCAAGCCCCACCTTTTTTTATAATTATTGTGCTTCCTATGTAATGTATATATATAATTTTTGTAAAATATATAGAGTGAAAAGTGAGGCTCTACGGGGAATTTGGGGGGGGGGGGGGGGTGATATATATCAGTCTTTTGATTTGCGCCTCCAAGCCAGTTGCCCCCCTTGGCGGGCGCCTGTTTTGCCACGCCCTTGTTAGTCGGAAACATTTAGGTGCATTTATTATGATCCATTATTTATTGAAGAGGCGATTAGCCGAGGGGATAAAGCAGTTAAGCTTATAATCCTGAGTTGAATACAACTCGAGTTCAAATCCACCTCATGGCTATAAATTATCCAACTCTATTTGAGATGCCTCCTCCTGAGGAAGGAAACGGGAATCCACCTCAGTATCATTCCCATGAGAGTTACTCTTCTGAGTAACCACAACGTGTCAAGGCTGACACTAATGACTGAGTAGTAGTAGTAGTATTATGATCCAACTTAAGTCCTTGAATTATCTGGTATATATGGTGTATATGTTTTAACTCTGACCAACATATACACCAATTAAAGGATTGAAGATGGAGTATAATAAATACAAATTATAACATTTCATTCTCATATAAAAAATAATATTGATATTCCATGAGGATTTTTTACTTTCTCTTACCTCTATATACGTTAATATATAGAGAAAGTATTGGATTCATGTCAAAAATTCGATGTCGAGATTTTGATGGATATACACGTTTTGAGTTGCCCTGAATCCATTTCGCGACATGGTCTGTGTCTGACTGTGAACAAAATAACTCAAGAACGAAAAGAGCTAGGAGGTTGAAATTTTATATTTAAGTTAGGCACCCCCCCCCCCCCCCTGGGACGTGACATGAAGCTTTTGAACAAAATCGACCAAAGCGTACTACCGGTAGTACTTTCTCAAAATTCGCTCCAACGATTTTGATTAAAAAATCAATTATTTTTTAGATGCCCTTTCAAATCTATATTCTCATTTTCCTCTCAAAATTGTTTGAAGCACACTTTACTCTTGTTGTTCTTCATAGGAAAGATAGAAGAAATGGTTCCCATGGTAACATAATATAAATATTTTCACATGTTTATAAATTTTACATCTTGAATTTTAATATATCGGTGCAAACTTAATATCTCGGCACAAAAAAATCTGGTGTGACAAGCCCAGAACACAACTTACCAAAGGTAAGAGAAAGTTGTGTGATATGCGATCGGTCACACCAGATTTTTTAATTTCTTAATTTTTTAAAAAAATTAACCCGAGTGCTTAATAATTCAAGAATAAAAAAAACTACAGCCAATAAAAGAATTCCGATATATATAAGAAAGATAGTAATTATATCAGACGCGCCGATTGGATCAAAGCTCGATGAGAAACCAGCAGCCTCAGCAGCTGCAGCGGCAGCAGCAGCTCCACCCCGAGCTGGAGACACCGATGCCGGCATCGTTTGTTCTTGAATCAAACGCATAACTCCATTCTCATTTAATTTAATCACTCTGAAAAAAGAAAAAGAATTCTAACAAAATGAATTCTTCTCCAAGCAACTGAACTGAACTTACATGCTTTTGAAAATGTTTGTATATTCAGAGTGCTTGGGTAAAGCCATTGACCAGGAGATTAGCAAAAGATGATGAGGCAGTCCCACCACTTGACAAGTAAGCAATTTCGGATCTAACAGAGTCCGGTAACTAATAAACCCATAACGGTGGGTACAAGTGCGCTGGAAGCCGTCGTCGAAAGAAAGAGGAGCGTTACTCATGTCTTTAGCAATGCCCGCTTCGAACAGAGCATGTAGCAAACCAAACCGTGATTTCTAATCACAAATAAATAACAATAATGAAGAATAAGTAAATGAGGACATTAATTTTTTAGGCTTACTTGCAAATTAGAAAAAGTGCCTGTTCCAGCTCTTGTTCCTACTAAATAAGTTCCGTCTGCTAGAAGACCTTCTGGGCTATCAAAGGGCAAGGCCAATGTTTTATAAGTAAGAAAAGCAATTAATTTTGCTGAATAAGCAGCAAGAGCAAGAAGTCCAACAGAATATACAGTGAAAAAAAGAACTCGACTTGAAACTGATTTAATTTCCATATTCGAAGCTAAAAAAGAATTAAAAATTGTTACAATGTGAGGCTAAAAATTTTAGATTAATAAATGATAAAGGCAAAAAGAAGACTGGAAAAAAGTCTTTTTTTTTTAAGAACAGTCACATTTTTTTCTCACTCCCACTCACACACACATTCACACAGTCTTTTCAGCAACTCAGACCATATAAGACTTTGACGATATCCGTTATGGATTAATATACATAATGGGGGTCCAGGCATTCTTGCAAAAAGGCCTTAAAATAGAAGATCTATCAAATACAGCATAGAATTTAAATTAGGATTGTGGATTTTCAATACACTCACACTTTTTTCCCATTCACACTCGCTTCACACACACATACACACAGTCATTTCGGCAACTTAGGCCATTTAAGACTTTTTACGATACCCGTTATTTGTAAATATATCTATTTAAGTCATTTGGTATCCAAATGGCCTAAATAAAATCATCGGACTGCCTGGGATCCGAACCCTCGACCCTTGGTATACAAGGCAGGCGCGCTACCAACTACACCAAGCCCGAGGGTTTATAGTTTTTTTAACATTCACACTTTTTTCTCATTCACACTCCATTCACACAGTCTTTTCGGCAACTTAGGCCATATAAGACTTGACGATAACCGTTATTTCATGTAAATATCTATTGGGGGTCCAGGCATTCTTATTTAAGCCATTTGGTATCCAAATGGAAGGCCGGGGACCCGCGTTGGGAAGTAGCACGCTAACCTCTACACCAAGCCCCGAGGGCTATAGTTTTCTTAAAAATTGTTTATTTTCTTACATTGTTGGAAAAATATAGCGCTAAATGTGATAAAGAGAGCTTCCTTAAACGGATTATTGACTTTATCTATTTTTAAAGGAATGATGAAGAAAATACTCATGAAGAGAGCAAGGAAAATGAAAGCTAGCCAAAGAGTTGCTTCAAAAGGCCGAAAAACACTTTCCCAATTGATTGATTCTTCTGATGGTGCTCGAATAAAAATCTCTTGTCTGAAAAAAGAAGATCTTTAAAATAACTAAAATATGTCAGACAAATATATGAAATTTAAAATTTTTGGCTTACTTGAGTTTACATAAAACAGGCATTAAGTCGAATGAAGAAGATCTTGATGAAGTCATTGTGGATGCTCCTACAACAATATCAGCCTCTTTTCGGTGAAGAAAACCAAAGATTCCCGTCCAAGATCCATTTGTTAAAGGAATTCCAACACTATTCCTGGGATCTGTTAAGTATAAGGTTCTAAAAAAATTGGATTAATTTTCAATTTTTCATTGGTATAAAAACGATATAAAAAAAGGATTTTTATTTATTAAATATTTATATTAGAGATAATTAAAAAGATTGATTCACATTAAACTGAAAACATATTCCATTCCCACTATGCTGGTTGTCGGATACTGTGAATGGAATGTGTATTCAGTTTAATGAATACTCAAAAATAAATTGAGATATCTAAATGGGAAAAGGAAGAAGCTATTCTCTCTCATCACTTTATTGCAAATTTGATAGATGATAAAGACTTACTTACTTCTTGTTGAATTACTATTCAACTAACACCTAAACTGAATAATACCAAAGTCATGCCAAAATATTTTTCTTGGAAATTCATGATTTGTTGCTTAAAACATACAAAAGGGTATTTATTAATCACTGTAACATTATTAAAAGATTTGAACGAATAAAGTGGCTGTTGTATTTAAACAATAGATACACGCTCCTTTCTATCTATTATTAAAAAATCTCCAAAAGAGTTTGGACAATTCTGTACAGTTTTGAATATACTAAGTGAATGTACCCTAGTTTTATTAAAATTATATACTCATAAAAAATCGCTCTTACCTAAAATTTAGAGTTTGTTTGAATGTTTCTAAAACATATCCAAAAAAACCGCCTGATTTTATTATATTTCCATTCTTGTCCTTAAAAAGAATATTCATAGGATTCACATGATAAGTGGCTGCGCGAAGTATGAGGCCTTTAAGATTTCTACGACGTTCATAAATGGAATATTTTATAGTAAGATGTAGTTTTTCCAATTTCCAAATAGCAAACATATTCCAGTACAATGGTGAATCTCGACTTGTTTGATAGACCTCTTGTAAAAACCATGCTTCATCCTTTTGTCTATAAAAAGAAAAATCGTAATTTAAGAATCCTTCAATAAATAAATTATGCAATTCTGATACCCTGAATGAGAAGCGGCAATTAATAAGCAATTTAAACGTATATAATGATTCCAAAGAAGAGAAGAAATAACTGTTCTTGTTCCTGGTATGAGAAAAGATGCCGGTGGATAGACAGGAACTGATAATACCTGAAATCAATTAAAAATCATTTATTCTCTTTATTTTAAAAACAAGTTTTATTAATATGATTGGAAAAAGGGATATCAGGTCTCCCAAATCCAAAATACAATAAAGGGGTTAGTTTCTTCAGCCCTCCGGCTCCAGCATCCTATTAAGCTATTTATCAGATATATGCGTGCATATCAAAATTTTCGTTAGACCACATATAACTAACTCTTGGTTTAAGAGATATTGATTAAATAATATTATTTATAAAATAATATCTACGCTATTTGGGCCTCTATTTTAAAACATGGCTGATAAGGCGGGTGAAGGCGGGAAATGAAAAAGTCACCCGCTATCTTCACAGTGCTTATAAAAGATCAGGGAGGTAATATAAAATTTAAATACATATATTTGTTAAGATAATTAATATATGGTGCCAAAATAATTTCTGTCTTTATTAAAGAAACAGGGAGAAAATGTTCAGTAATTTTATAAAAAATATTTAGGGTTTGTATTATCAAACGTTTGGTAATACCCCTGAACGAAACTGTCTCTATCATCACTGCTCCTCCATTTTGAATTTTCTATTCATAACTTTTTAAATTATATCGATTAGTTTTTTTTTATGCTGATTAGAGATTCTAGTTCTAGTGATTACATATAAATGTGATAATATAATTAAAGAAATAAATTTGAGATAACACCTATTGTTCAACTTCTGGTTATTGAGATTCATAGATCAGCATTGGTCTGGTCTAGAATTAGTTCAACAAGAGAGCAGATAAGTAAATTATTTAATCCTATAATTATCAATAATTCCTTTAAAATTATTTCAATGCTTCATTAACATGATATTTGATTAGTAAATTACAATATCATTGAAGAATTAAGGTAATTGTTGCAATTTTTTGTTTCATATGCAAATGGCGTCATTGTTGGAAAAAGGGAGGGAACCATCTCAGGACTTTTACCAGAAAATTATTGCAATATTATATCATTATATGGATATGCTAGAGCACTAAGCACTATTTCAAGAAGAAATGGTAAAACTTAAAAAAAAACTCCTCAAAACAGTAATTGTTACAACTTCTAAGCAGTCAACTGAAGAGGTATTTTAAAAGATTCTTTAAGATCTCAATTACGATACCCTAGTTTTTTTTTTTTTTTTGTTTTTTTTTTAACACTCACACTTTTTTCTCATTCACACACACACACACATTTACACTGTCTTCTCGGCAACTCAGACCATATAAGACATTAACGATTCTCATTAATTTATTACGATACAATTAGGGGTCCAGGCATTCTTATTTAAGCCAATTGGTATCCAAATGGCTTAAATAAAATCATCGGACTGCCTGGGCTCCGAACCCGCGGCTTTTGGTATACAAGGTTAGCACGCTAACCCCTACACCAAACCCCGACGGCCTTATCCTAGTTATAAAAGTGTAAAAAATATAAAAGTTCTATATGACCAAATATTTTGTCAAAGGGGTTTATTGATATTTCAAGTATAAATTTCCAGTTTGTCATGTTGTTGCCAAAAGTTGGTGTTACTTTTCTTCAGTAAGATAAAAATTTCAGTCACCCTAATGCCTTGATTACACGAAGATAACACTAGCCCTTTGGGTCAGTGGCATATCTTGATATTTATTTGGAGGGAGGATATACCGGGTGGGGGGGATATGGAATACCCCCCAACGAGAAGGGAAGTCCGGGCCCCCCTTGGAAAATCTTTAAATTTTATGTATCTAGAAGCATTTTTAGACCACTTAAACAATCCTGAAATATTTTAGAGTTTGCTAAAAGTCTTGATATTTTACAACTTTTACTTGTAGGATTTTGGGGAGGGGGCTGCAGCCCCCCCCCCCCCCTAGATACTCCCCTGCTTTGGGCACTCGGCCTAGTAATTAGAACAGGGTCCGAGGGAGGGAGGAAGGGGGGGAGGGGAAGAGGGCCCCCCCCCCCCCCAAGAGAACAAAAAAAATTTTTTTTTTTAAAAAAAAATTTTTTTTTAAAATAAAATTTTTAAAATTATTAAAAAAAATGTTGTGTATTATTATTCTTCCAAACAAAAAAAAAAAAAGCGGCTTAAAAATCCAAAATAAAAAAAAAAAGAGTGTGTGCCGAGAGACGACACCCCACAGCCCCCCCCTAAAAACCCCTCTGGGCCCCCCCTGGGTCCGAGTGACTGTCACCCTCCTACTAGTGCTCGTTAGCATATTTATATCAATTGGGGCCTCGACATAGAACACTGTTTATACTTTTTACGTGTAATCAAGACAATGGAAATATAAAAATTATTTTTTCTATTTATATGGATGTTATGAATAAAAATATGAACTTTTTTATTGTTTAGATCCAGCCTGGATCCAGCTCTCCCTGGCTCCCCAGTAGCTGAAATCCGAGAAGCCTAAGTTTATATAAGAACAATAGGGAAATATATTTCCAAACTACTGAAAAACTGGACCTGACAGAGCTTTAATAAAGTCTGATTCAATCACAGACTTGGTGAGTCATCTTAAATTATATTTCTTTTAATTTAATAATATATAGGCCTTTATTATTCTTCCGCCACAAAATCGAGACTACTAATGGTGCGAGAATGGTGTGAGAGGTCGCAATTTACCGAATCTAAACACAATCAAACTCATCTCGCATATCTTAAAAGATATATTAACTGGCTAATTTACAGTTTAAGGAAATATATCTTAATTAATACAATAATGAAATCACCACTAACTTTATCGATGACTTCTTGTTGAATGTTCTCTCTCGAAGGAAGAACGGCATAAAAGGGTCTGGAACATGAAATAACCCTTAACTCTTCTTCTGGGGTCTTAAGCATAAATAGAACTCCACGATCATTTAAAACTCGTGTCACTTCTATCGAAGTTTTTATATCTTGCTCTGAAATAATAATTTAGCAATGTCCAAAATAATTTGTAAGAATATAATAAACATATTGTCAGGGATGGGCGTTAATCAGTTACATGTATTTGAAATACAAGATACCAAATACAATATTAATTGGTATCTTGTAACTCGTTACAGAATTGGCAAAGTAATTGGTATCTTGTATTTCGTTACATTTTTTAGTAATTGGTATCTGAAATTCGAGATACCAAATACTTTTTTTTATTTTTATTTGCCGCAGTGTAAAAAGTCTTGCAGAGGGAGCTGAAATCGTTTTAATTTATTTAATATTACTGTATGTAATCGTCGTGGGGTTCTCTGCTCCGGATTTTAGTAAAAACCAGTAAAGAGAAGTCAATCAAACCGCCAAATTTTCACTCTTCGTTAAAAAACTTTTTTGCTTTCTTCTTTCAACCAGCTCTCAACGACTAAATGTTTGTTCTTCTGCCCCAGTTGAAAGATTGTTTTCATTTGCGGGTTTATTTATTCTCCATCAAGTTCCAGATTATCCGACAAAACTTTTGAAAACTTGGTTTTTTGAAACCTTTTCATATTTTTATAAATAAATTTTTTTAGTGTCATGAATAATTTTATTGTTTTCGATTTTCCAAAGGTATTCTCCAATATAAGTTTAGCTGCCACTTTCCTAAACTAAATTTATTTAGGGTGCCAGATAGAGCCCTGTACGGGCCGATTTTTTTGGCCCGACCGGCCGTGTCCGTATTTTTTTTTGACTTCCCGCCCGTACCCAGACCGTAATTTTTTACCATTCTTCAGGCCCGCCCGGAATTTTTTCAAACCCGCCCATACCCGCCCGAGATTTAGTGAATGAATGAACGAATGTCTAGTAATTTTTAAATAAAATTTCATTTGCATGCCCGTCCGCCCGAACCCGTTTATTTAGACTTGCTACCCTCCCGTATCCGCCCGTAATTTTTTCATGGCCTCCAAAGCCTGCGGCCGGGCGGGTAACGGGCCTACGGGCCAACCCGTATCCGCAGGGCTCTAGTTCCAGAATTACCCCTCCAAAAAGTATTTTAAAATCAAGGAAAAATTTGTTTGTAATTGGTATTTTCAATGTATTTGAAATACGTAGTTGGTATTTTGTATCTCGTTACACAAACCCGTGAATAATTGGTATCTTGTATTTCGTTACAAAAATCTGAAGTAATTGGTATTTTGTATCCCGTTACTCAAAATCGAGTAACTTGCCCATCCCTGCATATTGTATCATATAGGTCTATAGGCCTACTGATTACAGTATATGAGTCGTCCATTTCCAAGTGTCTAGTTGTATCGGGAACAAATTTTCAGGAAATGAAAAAACCTGTATTTTATATATGAAAAAAACCTGTATTTTATTAAACTCAAGAGTTAATTTATGACTTATGTTTATAAAATCTGTAAATAAATTAGGAATCTGTCCTATAAAAATATCCCCAAGTTTACCAAAATATACATTTGTCATTTGTGGAAGCTTGTGGGTAAGGCTTTTTCATTGCAATTAGCAAGTTTTGGAAATAACTTCATGGCAGTATTTGTTTGTTTGCAACAAGACAGTTTTGTAAATGGAATGAAATGCCCTGTTTGAATTTGTACTCGATTTTCAGTATTTGTTTTAAATAGGATTTATCAACTTTTTTCACTGGAAAACTATTTTCAAATACAATTAAAATCTAAACTTTTCAAATTCTGTCAATAAGGCACTTTTGGAAATGGTCATTTAGGCACTTTTGGAAATGGACGACTTATATATTCTAACATCAAAAAACATACCTAATGAAATAATAATTATACAATCTGAATACAAAATATTTTTCAAAGCTATGATAATTTTAACATATTCCTGACTTAAGGAAAAAATTGGAGAAAATTGTATTGTAAAAAGAAAATATAAAATAAATAAGCAAGACATTATGCAAGTCCAAGAAGAAAAAGATTTTACATTCGAAAGAAAAAGTATATATACTGGACATGTTTAAATTTTTATTTAGAGAACCAATATGAAGTCATTATCTAAAATTACCTAAAAACAAATAGAAACCAATTTTCTGGATTATTTAATTATATTTGAATATCATTTCAAAGGAAACAGATTGATTTGTAAAACTACTCTTTATCTTAGGAAAAGATTTTATTATTGTTTAAACAAGATTTTAGGAAAATTAAATAAAGGAATAAAAATTCCTATAAATTCATAATTTAAATACGGAATTATCATTGTCCAGGCTGTCTAGAGTGGGAAAGCGGGAATTTCTGGGCTCTGGGGCACTATTTACATAAACATTATTCAATTTATCATTAGGTGAATTAGTCAAATTCAATTCCAATATTGAAAGAACAATTTTCATTTTCATTATACAAAAATTGATGCTTTTATCGAATAATCTCATCACTCTGCAAATTAAAATAAAAATACATATCATTTCTAATCAATTATTTTGTCTATAATAAAACCTTTGATTCTGAGCGATATTCTTATAATGCATTATTCATTCAGGGGCTCAATTAACTTCGAGCAACTTGGAGTAGAGGGTTAGGGCGGTAAGAAAATCACACATTCTTACCTTTTAAGATTAGAGCCCCCTAATCCGAAAGACTATTGTGCTTGGGACCAGGGGCTTATATACAGTTTCATGTAACAAAAATTTATTTCAATTGAATTGGCTACCAAACAATTGAAATAAATAGGGATGGGGTCTAAAGAGCAGAAAAAGACTTTAAATAAAATTTAATAAAAATTGCAAAACTATATTATTGAATCAATTCTATTCCTTAATAGTTAAAGGCCCATAAAGATAAAAATCCTCAAAATTAAGAATAGTAATATATTTTTTATCCAAAATCATATTATTATTCTTTTCTATTTATTTTATCCATTAGTTTTTTGTTTATCTAGATTATCAAATTGTAGTAAAATTATTAAATAAGTTGTTACTGCTCCAATCATCTAGAACAAAGAATTATAATTATTGTACTTGAAATTCTATGATTAGAAAAGGCTCTTGAATCAACCACTTCAGTATTTATTTTCTGGAAATATTTATAAGGCCATTCTGAAGTTCGAGAAAATCAATACTATTTTTACTTTTTCTCTATATGAAATATATAGAGAGAGAAAGTATTGCGATCATGTCAAAAATTCGATGTCGAGATTTTGATGGATATACATGTTTTGAGGTCCCCTGAGTCCAAAAAAGTGGGTCCCGCAAATTGGTCTGTGTGTGTGTCGGTGTGGATGTTTTTAACCATGAAGGAAATGAGTTAAGAGGTTGAAATTTTATATTTAAGTTAGGCACCCCCCGAACTAGTGTAAATAAGCTTTTAAACAAAATCGGCCAAAAAGTACTAGTACTTTACTGATGTACTTTTTCAGTTTTTTTTTTTTTTTTTTTTTTTTTTTTCGATTTTCTCAAAATTCTCTCTTACCGAAGGGTAAGAAAAAGTTGTGTGCTGTGCGACAGTCACACCATTCTAGTGCATATATATTAATATTAATGAATGAAATGGCTATACCGCATAAATAAGAGGATAATCAATGTAGAAAAAATTACAAGCTGTTATTCCGAATTTTGTATGTAAAAGTTGCATTGAAAATACCTTAAACTGCAAATAAATAAGTATAAAATATTTATTTTTTATTATATCAATAACAATTCACCTCTTCTAGATCAGAGCCTTTGGCGTTAAACATCACTTTATGAATTAAAAGAGATGTTTTGTTTGCCTGAAAAAATTGTATTCAATTAATAGCCTATTTTTCAAAACAATTAGAAAAAGAGTTGATTTCAACTAGACTTTTTTTCTGATTATTTACTCCAGATATAATCTGCCTCTTTCCTTTTTTTTTTTTTTTTTTTTTTTAAACATTCACACTTTTTTCTCATTCACACTCACATTCACACACACATTCACGCAGTCTTTTCGGCAACTTAGGCCATATAAGACTTTGTCGATAACCGTTATTTAAGAATTTATCTATTATTGGGGTCCAGGCATTCTTATTTAAGCCATTTGGTATCCAAATGGCTTAAATAAAATCATCGGACTGCCTGGGGTCCGAACCCGCGACGTTTGGTATATGAGGTTAGCACGCTAACCTCTACACCAAGCCCCGAGGGCGCCTCTTTCCTTCATAAAACTACTCTCAAATAGACAACAATACAAATCGAGTGATAGCTATATATGTGTGAAAACTTAATTTTAACTTACTTGGGAACTGCACCAAGAACATGCAGCGACCAGGACAATGAATCGGGAACTATTTAAGAACAGCCAACACAACTGATTCCAAAATTCCCCTGAATTAAAGTGCATAACAACAATGAGAGAGTAAATATCACACGTAAACCAAAGAAAGGAATAGGCAATAAATGTAACGAGTTGAATATTTTGAGATTGATTAATCAATCTTCCAAGCTCGCATAAATTCTCATGACGTCGAGCTGCGTCCAACTAATAAAAAAATAATTATATTGAATTCTCTTTTAAGTGTAAAAATATTATTAAATCAAATGAAAACAAGAAACTTTTTAATATAGCTGATATTTATAAAAATTACAAAAATAATAAGACAGAAAGTCTAAATGTAATGAAATTAATTTTCAGGATTGACGTACTCACTGAAGAGGAGAGCAACTCAGAATTATAAGATTTCGGCTTTAATATTGTTTTATAAAACCAAGAGGATGGACATTAATACCTGTTACATGAAATGAATATCATCCAAGGTAAATACTTCTAAATTAATCAAAGTTATTTTATTAAAATAATATGGGAAAGAGAAAGTACAGGATCAGCCTTTTATTAAGTTAACATTCTGTGTTATTTTTCAAGCCCATCCGAAAATAGATAAGAAAACATTAAAAAAACATGAGGAACCACCTAATTTAGGTTGACTTAACGTTAGTCCATCTTCATTTCAAGAGAAAATTTATTTGGTCGTCCAACTTTTAATAATTGTGAAAGCATATGCCTTCGAGTTTTCGAACATTACAATATATCTTGTAATGAAGATGCCTTGAAAGTTAAGCCGGTAAATATATGCAAATATATATTATGAGGTTTCTCATATTTTTGCACTGATTCTCTCACCCATCCTCATACCACATTGCTCCATATATCTCTGGGCATCGGTATAAGGCCACTCAGTCTGGATTTACGCTTAGTCTCGTTTAAATGATTAAAATTTTAAAATCGATTTAGCTATAGTTATGGCACTATGGGTTTCCCTAAATCCGAAGATCACATAACCCAGTGAAACCCCACATATAAACACAACCTCAGTTTAAAATGTTTCACCTAAAACCTACACCGCAATCTCTAAACTTAATCCGAAGATCTGTGTGATACGAAAAGATATCTTCAATTTTATAAATAAAACTTCTTGGGGAATCATCACTTCTTATATTTTTTAATATAAGAAAATACTACTAAATCTCTTTATTATAAAAATAATTCAACTCAATTTTTAAATAAGAATTTTTCTTGTTTTCATTAAAAGCATTAATTAATTTACCGGCTGAATATAATCCAAAGACATTTCACTATTTTGAATATCATTATTTAAACGTTTAAAATAATAACCAAGAGGAATAATTTTGATTAAAAATTGTACCAATGCCATTATGAGGATAATATGACTAAATTGATAAAAGACTGTGTGCCAGGTGATAACCTAAAAAAAAAATAATAATAAATAATCGTCAAATTCATCAAAAAGACAAATCAATTGAAACACGTAGAGGAGGAATCTTAAAATATACACTCCGAAAAAAGAGATAAATGGAATTTTTCTCTTTACAAGAGTTTGTGGATGCAGGCCTAATGAATGGATATGATGGATCTAAATACATTATTTACACCTGTTTTGAAAAAAAAGCATAAACTAAAGCAATTATCTTACCTTGTATACAATAACAGTTGAAAGAAATCTAAATATCAATGCCATTTTCATTACAATGACATTTATTACGATAAAAACAATCATTAATCTTTTTGTAAATTTAAATCCAGAAACTTCTTGAGGAGTTGCCATATTATTCAAAAAATGAATACATTTCAACTCTAAATGCCGATTCCATATATTCTCCAATAAAAAGACCATATTTAATATATGCTCCATCATCTAATGAAATCAAGATTATTTTTTAAAAATTCAAATAATGTTCCTATAACAAATATAAATATTTTTCCTATATTTTTTTAAGTCTTCGGCTTGTATTATTTTAAACTGTTTTATATTGTATTCTTATGTAGCCTACTTGTGAGCTCCTATGGCCTATGGCTGAGGGAATAAACAAAAAAAAGTCTTCGGTCATATAAATTTTTAAAGGGTATGTATACAATAACAGTTTTTTTTTTTTTTTTTTTTAGTAAAAAAAAACACTCAAACTTTTTTCTCATTCACACACACATACACACAGTCTTTTCGGCAACTTAGGCCATTTAAGACTTTAAACGTTAACCGTTATTTGAATAATATATATATTTGGGTCCAGGCATTCTTATTTAAGCCATTTGGTATCCAAATGGCTTAAATAAAATCATCGGACATGCCTGGGGTCCGAACCCGCGACGTTTGGTATACGAGGTTAGCACGCTAACCTCTACACCAAACCCCGAGGGCTACAATAACAGTTGATACTTCACAACAATTTCACTTTCGATATATATGTGGGTCCAGGCATAATTATTTATACCATTAGGTATAAGAGGCTTTGGATAGTGTGGAGTGGAGGGGTAACCTAAGGACCGTCGACCCCGCACCGCTGGAATAATAAATGGCAAAGAAAGAAGAAGAAGAAGAAGCTATCCAAATGATTTAAATAAATATTGATCCGACTGCCTGCGATTCGAAACCTCGCCCGGGGTTTTAACACTACCAATATTGACTTACAGCCTCTCAGTTACGGCCGAAGGGGAGGGGGGGGAGTTTTCTATGTTTATAAATTTTTCATCTTGAATTCAAATATACCATACTGCCGAAACATAATATACTCTGTATGTCGACACAAAAAATCTGGTGTGTCGAGCACAGATAGAAAGTTTCTAAATTATAAGGATTAAAAACCCAACTTAATGACATGGCTGAATTTGCTGGCAAAAGAGAATGGTGATTTCTTATAATAAATGAGAATTGGGTATAGGAGATGAGGAAGGTCGTGACTTGCGACCGAAACGTCGACAATTAATAATTAAATAAGTTTTTTATTTAATTTCCTTGGCTGCAAAGTCTCCTATACCCAATTCAAAGTCTACAGCCACTTCTCATCACTAGTTAAATGAGAATTGTTGGTCAATATAGATATTCAACTTTCTGGAAAGCAACTACCCGCGCCTATGCGTGCCTCTTCAAGATACTGACGATTTATTGAACAAGCAAGAAATTTTCCCAATTAGTAGAAGCATTTCTTAGAGGGAGGATTTGTGCAAATCAAATAAATAATTAAGGAATAATTTAAAATATTACTTACTCTTCCTATTCCAAAACAAATATATGTCGTTGTTGGAAATTGAAAATTAAAAATTGACATTAGAAAAATAAAGCAGATGGTACAAAAAAAGAGAACAAAGAGACCCCATTTCAACGAAATATGAATTGTTCTCTGATAAGGGGCACCGTTAATATTAAGATGCGACAGACCTAGGAATTTTAAAATACGATATAAATTTATAATTGGTTCAAGATAATCAATCTGAAAATAGACAATGTTCATTGTGAAAGTATATGCCTTCAAATTAAAATACTTAAATGAATTGGCTATAAAAAACTTATTAAAAAAATGTATTCAAAAAAATCAATACATGTATTAAGAAATCCATAGTTCATTTCTATATATTAAAATATTAGAGGTGAAGAAGGGTTTTTGACACTTTCCAATAATTATCTTTCATTACATTAATCAATACTTTATAAATTTACAAATAATTAATTTTATATGGAAGGAGTGTAAACCCATTATCCTGATTTGAATGCAAAGCACATCGAATGTCAAATTTGACTTTAAATGAAAATTTTCGAAAATATTTATTGAAAGATATATTATAAACAAAGCCTGATATTGATGAATGTCCACTGCCTCCGGAAACCAGGGATTTCTCAGCCTAGCTGGGGTATCGGGGTGCTTTTTGCCAGTGGCCTGGTGCAAATGGAAAGTACACCGATACCTCAGATACTTATTTGTAAATGTATTATTATTTAATTATTTGTAAATTTATCTTGGGCGTCTGTCTCCACTTGCACCAGGCCACCGGCAAGCACCGATACCCCAGATATACTAAATCCTCGGTTCGATTCCCGGATGCAGTGGACGTTGGGTCCCATTGTCAATATAAATCTCACTCCATTTACTTGAATAAAAATATTTACAATAATACGCAAAATTTTTTATAAACCTGACTTTATAGATCTCTATTCTTCTTCTCGGTCCTTTGCTCCTCGGGAGAGCGTGGTGAGCACCACATTTCGAATGCACCACATTTCGAATGCGTCTATTCGCAGTTGGTCGGCCTTTTTCATTGTCCACGTTTCAGAAGCGTATGTGGCGATGGGAAAGATTAGGGAATTGACCAGCTTTAACTTTGTGGCTTTCGAGATGTTGTTGTCCCTCCATATCTTTGATAGCTTTACCATCGATCTCTATACCTATATAATATATAGCGGTATATATAGATATAAATTTAATAGAGTTTTTAAGACCTTTCGCTTAATGCAGAGTTTGATCTAAGTTTTAAAAAAATTAAAAATAATTTTCTGAAATAATTACAGTAAAAATAAAATATAAATGGGCTGGCTAAAAAACAGGATCACATTTACAATTTAAGTAATCTCATATTAATTGATTCATCTATAAATTAAAATAATCTAGCTCTAATTTGTTCTTCATTTAGTCGTAGCATGACTGATTCTAAATAGGTCCTAGCAACAAATGTGAAACAGACTGTCTAGAGGTATTGAAAGAATATTAATGAGCTTTTTGAATCCTCTCTTGAAGACCCCAATAATCAGTCTAGATTGTTGCAATTCTGTTATATACCCAGGTGTGAAACTGTCCAAGAATCTAACAGATTTCTATTAGGTCTGTTTAATTGGCAATGGCACATACGTACATGTTCAGAAAGAGGTATGGGTTGAATGAGATCCCTAAGCAAACTATTTGCACACCTCTCTTGTAAGAAAAGCGTCCCTTGAAGAAATCGCTTGATCTTTAATTTTTCTTGGTATACTTCTAGATTGTTACTATCAAATTAGTTATCCAGTAAATACAGAAGTCCGGGAGCATCATCCACGAGAAGCACGAGGAGGCAAGTGGCTGGATTACGGAGTTTGAAGTTTCAACACGATTCGGATTGGAATCCAGCTTGCCGCAAATAATTCGAAGTTTCCTCTTAGGATTGGGAACCAGGAGAAAATATAGACACAAAGGGCCCAATTCGAGGTGGCCTAAGTGCCTTAAAAATGAGGATCAGGGGATATAGGAAGAGGATTGTCGAGAAACTGCCCGGGTGGCTGAGAAGGAACTGCACCTCCGCCTGGGAAACCCGGGATCTTCCGAAAGGTGTGGGGCCGAGTGACTGAGAAGGAGTAATACCATCCATCCTCGAGAAGTATCAAGTCGCTGGCTTAAGATAAGAGCATATATGACGACGTTCAGTCCTGGTACCTCACAATTTAAGTTTGAGAATTTGGTCCAAATGTGCCTCAATGCCAGGATTATCAAAACCATACATTTAAATAAAAAAAAAAAAAAAAAAAAAAAAAAACATCGAATCAAGTTCCAAGAAATATCATTCTAATGTTAAATAGCAAAAGACTCTTGCTGAAATAGAACTAAACTTATAAAATAAAGAAAATGAAAAATAAGGAAAGGTTATCAAAGGCTTTGACAATATGTTTTTTAAAAATAATCCTTCTCAATTAATAATAATTTACTAGTAATTTTATCCATCATTAAATTTATAATCCATTTGTTTTTTGTTTATCTAGAGAATCAAATTGAAGTAAAATTATCAAATAAGTTGTTATTGCACCAATCATCTGGAATAAAGAATTTGAATTATAATACTTGGTAGTAAAATTGAATAGTGGAATGTGGCTGTAGCTGATATGTTGAATAGGGAAGAGGATGCAGCCAATAATTTCCTCTTCCTATTCAACAAATAATTAGTTGAATAAACCTGTATTTCTTAAGATATTTATTTCACTAAACTGGAAGTCTTTTTAAATTTTTTCTTAATGTAAATAATTTAATAAGAAAAAAACATACCGTATAAATAAGCGGATAGTCAATATAGAAAAAATTACAAGCAGTTATTCCGAATTTTGTATGAAGAAGTTGCATTGAAAACACCTTAAACTTAGAATAAATCATCAATAGATATAAGTATATAAAAATATTAATTTTATGAATAACAATTTACCTCTTCCAGATGAGAGTTTTTGGCGTTAATCATCACCTTGTGTATTAATAAAGATGTTTTATTTGCCTGTAAAAATATTATTTTACAGTAAATAACCGATTTGTAAAACTTAATTTTTTACTTACTTGAGAACCGCACCAGGAACATGCTGCAACCAGGACAATGAAACGGAAGCTATTTAGGAACAGCCAAGTCACCTGTTCCCAAAATTCGCCTGTGTTGAATTTCATAACAACAATGAGAGAGTAAATATCGCATGTAATCCAAAAAAAGGAATAGGCAATAAATGTAACCAGTTGAATATTATAACATTGATTAATGCATCTTCCAAGCTCGCATAAATTCTCATGACGTCGAGCTGCGTGCAACTAATAAAAAATAAGAGAAAGTAAAAAGGATAATGTTTTCTTTCAAGTTCATTAAAATAAAAACAAGAAAAGTGAATTGAATAACAGATATTTTTTCAGGCTCTAAGCCCTGGCGCGTGACATTCGCAAGATTTCTGCTCTAGCATTGTTTTATAAAACCATAAATCGGAGGAGGATAAAGTAAAAAACAGCTAAATTTTTAGATAAGTATTTTTCCTGTTTTCATTTAAAGGATTAAATCAACTTACCGGCTGAATATAATCCAAACACATTTCACTTTTTTGAATATCATTATTTAAACGTTTAAAATAATAACCAAGAGGAATAATTTTGATTAAAAATTGTACCATTGGCATAACAATGAAAATATGATTGAATTCATAAAGGACTACCATCCAAGAGATTTTCTAAAAAAACAAAAATTAATTAGAGAATCTTGAAATTAACAAGGAAGCGCAAGAACAAGTCTTAAAATTTACGCTCTACAATAAAAAGGAAAATAAATTTAGCTCTACGAATGATTAATTTCAAGATTATGTCTCATATAAAAGAATCGATCGATATGATAGAAATAGAAAGTATAATCTCTTTACTCTTATTCTTCAGTTGCCCTAATCAATATTCTTAATTCATCTTTCACTTCAGAAATGAAAAAAAAAATAAAAGCATTAGTTTACCTTGTATAAATGAATAGGTGAGAGAATTCTTGTTGCCAATGCCACTATCATTACAATGGAATTAATTACGATAAAAACAATCGAAAATCTTTTTGTAAATTTAAATCCAGAAACTTCTTGAGGGGTTGCTAAATTATTCAAAAATTGAATACATTTTAACTCTAAATGCCGATTCCATAAATTCTCAAATAAATAGACCAAATTTAATATATGCTCCATTATCTAATGAAAATAAGAAGATTATTTTAAAAAATACAAATAACATCCTTCTTTGAAATTGTCGTTTTTTATATTTTCAGGACTGCTGAAAAAACGAATCTGAATCTCTAAATATCAGGCGAAATTTTATTTTTTTATCTAAAAAAAACTTCATTTATAAAAGCAACCGCAGAATAAAACCAGCATAGAATGGACGCCTCTCATATCAATTTTATTCAGTAGATATTTCGACCCGCATCACGCCTGATCATCATCAGCACAAAAAAAAAAATGATTTGGGGGGACCAGTGTCAATCAATATGTTAACAAAAATATTTTTTAACAAATTGATTGTCACGGGCCCTCCAACAAATCATTTTTTTTTAAATATTTTTGTTAACATATTGATTGACACTGGTCCCCCCCCCAAATCATTTTTTTTTTTGTGCTGATGATGACCAGGCGTGATACAGGTCGAAATATCTACTGAATAAAATTGATATAAGAGGCGTCCATTCTATGCTGGTTTTATTATCTCCTGGTCCTTCTATATGTAATCTCTATATGATCCTGCAAAAATTTCTATTCGTATTCATTTTATAACGAAAATTCAATTCTCGCTATCCCTTTCTCAGCTAAATGTTGCCTTTAAATAGTGAGTTTCAAATTGCAATTACAAGGTATAAAATATAATATTACTTACTTTCCCTAATCCTAAACTAATAGATGTTGTTGTTGGGAATATAAAATTAAAATGCATCATTTGAAAAATAAAGCAGATGGTACAAAAAAAGACAACAAAAAGACTCCATTTCAACGAAATGTGAATTGTTCTCTGAAAAGGGGTACCGTTTATAGTAAGATGCGACAGACCAAGGAATTTTAAAATACGATATAAATTTATAATTGGTTCAAGATAATCAATATGAAAATAGACAATGTTCATTGTGAAAGTATATTCCTCCAAAGACTTTTTTTTTAAATTAGTAAAATGAATTTATGATAGAAAATTGATTAAAATTTATTTTTTAAAAAATCAATTAATCAATTTGGGTATTCATAGTTCAATTTTATTTATTAAAATAGAGGTGAAGAGTTCATTTGAACATTTTCTCATAATTATCTTTCATTAGGAAAGGAAAGGATTTGACAGAATGTTTTTTTGAAATAAACCCTCATTCGTAATAAAAATTTATCGATTATAATATGTTATAATTTTATATATATATATTATCCATTTGTTTTATGTTTATCCAGAGAATCAAATTGAAGTAAAATTATTAAATATGTTGTTACTGCACCAATCATCTGGAATAAAGAATTAGAATTATGGCATGGCTTTTTGAAAATCGCAATGATTAGGAAAGACATTGAATAAACTAGTATTTATTTGTACAATCTGAAAAGTTTTTAATCACTGTGGAAAGTTCTTTACAAAGATTACCGAATGATTAGAAGGAATTGTGCTTATTTTCCGTTTTATCAATAAGTATAAAGAGACTCTACATTAATAAATATCTCAAAAAATACTAGTTTTAATTTTTTTCCTATATAAATTAATCAATACGAAAAAAGGTATACCGTATAAATAAGCGGATAATCAATATAGAAAAAATTGCAAGCAGTTATTCCAAATTTTGTATGTAGAAGTTGCAATGAAAACACTTTGAACTGCAAAGAAATGCTATCAAAAATATAAAAATATATATTAATTATATTAATTTTTTATATATAGGCCTATATATAAATGGAATAGGAAAAATGTATCTATGTATAATATATAAATTTTTCCTATTTATTAAATATGTCGATGTTATATACAAATTCAATTAATCTATTTCAAATTAAGTGCACACATGGACCCTGTTATGCATTAGTGTGTCAAGCGCCAAAATATTAAAAATTGTGTTAAGCCCGGAATATTGTTTCAAATGCTATAATTAATAGTATTTTTTATGATGTATGTCCTAAAAAAAGCTATATTTAATGTTACTTGCACAATTGACAAAAAAAAAAAATGATATATAATCTAATCAAAACAAAAAAACTTTAATGTTAATTTTCTCAAATCTCGGTAGCTGGCGCTTGACACACGAATGCGTAACAGGGTCCATATAGTATTTGAAATAGGGAGTAACGTAGAAATAATTTGAATCTCTTACATGTTTTGAAAATTAATTATAATCAAATTTCTTCAACAGATTACCAATCTACAATTTTGCTAAGCAGCTTTTTGAATTATGATCAGCTTTCCACCGAAGACGGACATCGCGGCTAATATATAATTAATACAAAAATATTTATTAATTATATTAATAATAGGGGGGGGGCCCCAATATTTTTTCAATTTTTTTTAAATTTTTTTTTTTTCCTTTTTATTTTTAATTTTTTTTTTTTTTTTAAAAAAAAAAATAATAAAAAAAAAAAATTTTTTTTCACCCCCCCATTTATTCCTTATTTCTTTATTTTAATTCTCACACCCAATAATTTGAGGGAGGGGGGTTTTTTTATTAAAAAACAAACTTTTCCTAACAGAGAGATTAATTTGTGAGACTCAATACCTGGCTGCATCCCCCTTTCCTATCTACTGTTTAAATACAACAGCCACTTTAAATTCTTCAAATATATTAATAATATTTTACCTCTGCTAGATGAGAGCTTTTGGCGTTAATCATAACTCTGTGAATTAATAAGGATGTTTTATTTGCCTGAAAAAAAATACATTTTCACAAAATATTTTTTGGGAAATCCTTGGTACTGTATTTGATATTTCGGGGACATCCAAATCTCGCAAATAAAATAAATTAGAAAATTATTGGTTGAAAACTCGTCTTCTGGATAATATCTATGTTTCATTTATTTTACTGTTTCCAAAAAAAAAAAAAACAACAATGAAAGATCAGAATAATTTTACGAGATAAATTGGATTTGAAAAGTTCGCAGCTTTGCTAAATATAATAAATCTACTATACAACAAATAGTGTTTTTACTTACTTGAAATCGGCACCATGAACATGTAGCGATCAGAACAATGAAACGGAAGCAATTCAAGAATAGCCAGAACACCTGATCCCAAAATTCCCCTGAATTAAAGATCGTAACAACGATAAGGGCGTAAATGTCACATGTAATCCAAAAAAAGGAATATGCACTAAATATGACGAGTTGAATATTATGGCATTGATTAATGAGTCTCCCAAGTTCGCATAAATTCTCATGGTGTCGAGCTATGCGCAACTAATGAAAAAAAATATATTTTTATTAAACATTTTTTTCAATTATCCAATAACTATTATTAAATATATTTTTTTATTTGCCTGAGTGAATCAAAAGTGATAAAAGTTAGTTAGACTAGCAGATATTTATATATGTTACAAGCCAAAATGTGTTTTAAGACAAACTAGTTTATCCGAACGCATTTAGGGCCAAATAGAAAAAATATTTTACTCACAATAAAAAAATATTAGGATGATAAGGAGAAAAAAACAGCTTCCTTTTTCTCTCTCACCACTTCAATTGATTTGCAAATATTTTGGCTCCTATACAAGAACCATCTTCAGTGCATATATGAATTTTTTGAGAGAGATTGTCAAAATTCGTGTCTGAACTTTCTACGCCAGTATATGATCCCATATACTGACGTAGAACGTCCAGACACGAAGCCCATGCTCTCAATTTTTCTCAATTATTTTATAATTTTGGCAATCTCTCTCAAAAAATTCATATATGCACTGAAGATGGCCCCTGTATAGGAGTCGAAATATTTGCAAATAAATTAAGTGGTGAGAGAGAAAGAGGAAGCTGTTTTTTCTCATTATCGTCCTAATCTACGATTCACAGCTGTAACTTATTTACTGAATAAAAAAATATTTTACTCACTGAAGTCAGTAAATACAATTAAAATAATTTTCAGGATTGGCTGGACACTGACTGGCTAAGAGAATGGACTCTGGGGTACAACTTTTAACATCCAATTGCTCATAACATCATTTCGGCTTTGACATTGTTTTATATATCGGAGGAGGGTAGAGAATATCAAACAAGGTAAATATGATATTTTCATATGCTTAACTCTTTGTATCTTTGCATATGAGGATTAATAAAATTCTAAACGTAAAGTTTTAAAGTATTTTTTGTATTTTAACATTAAATGAAGAAGTGGACAGCCAGGGAAATTATCCTCTACGAAATGAAACCCCTAGAAGCCCCCCCCCCCCTCAGCAGAATCAATTCTCAGAGTTTCATTTCGTAGGGGCTCATTTCTTGGCTGCCCACTGCTTCATTTATTGTTAAAATTCGAAACTCAATTTTTATTCTGCTAAGTTTTTTATGCCCATTTGCATCATCTTAAGTATGTTTCCTGTATTTAATTTAAATGGTTATTCTAGTATACTTACCGGCTGAATATAATCCAATCCCATTTCAAATTTTTGAATATCATTATTTAAACGTTTAAAATAATAACCTAGAGGAATAATTTTGATTAAGATTTGTACCAATCCCATTATGAAGAAAACATGATTAAATTGATAAAGCCCTGTCATCCAGGAGATTTTCTAAAAAAAAAAAGTAAATTAGATAATTATTTTAACAAATTACATTCATCTCTCTAGATAATTTTCCGTGATTTTTTTAGCAAAATTAATATCCTTATCTTTTAATGGAGTCGTTATTTTTTACTTGGGTCGAAGTCAGTGGCGTAATGTTTTTTAGCTGCCCCCCTCTCCCCTTAACCTTTTTTTCGGGCCCCATTATTAAACGGAATAATTTACAAGTAAAAATCATGAAGTTTTTTTTTTTTAATGTGTATTAAAATATACATTACACGACAATCAAATTGAAAAATATATAATTTAATAATAGCAATTAATTAGAAGGAAATGTATAATTATTTTGTATAATAATTGTTTCTCTTTTTGCTTTCTTTGATACAAACACTTTGATAACTTCGTTAAAATACAGTGTTTTAGCCCGGCCCCAGGCCTCCCCAAGGCCCGCATCGCGGGGTTTGGGAGGTGTACGTTACGCCACTGGTCGAAGTCCAGGAGCAGAGTTCTCGCCTCTTGTGCTAGGGATTAGAAAATCGCTTCTCATTCCAAAGGAAGAAGCTTTTATATATTGACTACTAATTACATTAAAAAAATACGGGGGCTAATCTAAGCGTCAGATCTCGAATTAATCATTATTGAAAATTTTATTGTATATAAAAATGATGTGCAATAAGAAACGGATTAATTAATCAACAAAAAATTTTTTTTTAATTTTTTTGAAAAACATTTCCATCTCATTTATTTTTTCTAGATCAATTTTGGACCAAGCAACTGCAACTCATGCTATTATAATACAATCTTTGAAGCCATCTGACAAGCCTCCCAACTGCAAGTTAGAAAAAGATAGATATATTGGGACTCAACAATTTTATAAAATGCCTAATACTTATACAGTACAATAAAATCTAAAGAACGCGAAAAAGAAGAAGAAATTTGAATTTAAGTATATATACTTAAATTCTTTATAAAGATCTTTTTATTGATAGTTTATTTTTACCTCTTGCTATATAGAAAAAGGTTTAAATATAGTTTCGAGGTGGGTAATTAGAAATTGAACGTCATATTTTCGTTTTTTTACCTATTTCCGTTTCAAATTGATTTTACGACTAAATTTTGGGTAAATACCATTAATATAATGGAAAAAGAACAATCAGAAGTTTCTTGAGTTACTTTTTTTAAGTCTTCTTCGGCAACTTGAAACAATTAAAAATAAAAATAAAATATTTTCTTACCTTGTATATAACAGTATTTGAAAAAAATCTAAATACCAATGCTATAATCATTACACTGATATTTATTATAATAAAAACAATCATATATATTTTTGTGAGTCGGAATCTAGCTGCTTCTTTAGGTGTGGCAAAATGATTCAAAAAATGAATACATTTTAACTCCAAATGCCGATTCCATAAATTCTCAAATAATATGGTCAGATTTAATATATGTTCCATGATCTAAAGAAATCAATAACAAGAATATCAAATAAATAGTACTGTTCTGTACAGTGGCGTAGCAAGGGGGGTCATCATGCCTCGGGCGCTACTCAATAAGGGGCGCCAAATGGTCCGCAAAACAAAAATTTGTTAAATAATTTTTATTTTTATTATAATTGATTCTGGAAAATATATTTTAAATTTAGTGCCAGTGTAATATAATAATTTTGTATATTTTACATATAATATTATATGGTTTTCGGAAAGGGGGGGGGCGCTAAAAAGGTATTGTGCCCCGGGCGCGAGTTAAGCTCGCTACGCCACTGGTTCTGTAACAAAATCTTTTTTTATAAAATAATGGTTTAGGAGTATAGAAGCAACATGAAATATGTCAATTTTCCCTCAATTTCAAAAGACTAAAAAAAAAACAAAAATCACGTCTATATTTTCATTTAGACAAAAACATAATTTTTTAATGGATTGATCTAGGAGTCAAATCTTTTAAAAACAATAATTGTACACCAAAATTAATCATTTGATAATATTTAGATAAACTAGACATGTAGAGAGAATTCACCTTACTTTAAATTAAAATATACAATTTGTTTCAAGGGTTTTATTAATTAAAAATTAACACTTGATACATATTTCGACAATTCCTTGTCATAATCAGAAGTGATTACATTCTAAACAAATGACTTCTGATGATGACACTTCGGCGGCCTTTCTCACTTTTATATAGGTATATATATACCCCAACAGCACAAAATATTGCAGCAATGTTGCAGAAACATTGCGAATCTTGGCAACATTGCAGCGGCAATATTCCAAACTAGCAATATTGCTGTTTGAGCTGCAATATTGCATCAATGTTGCTGCAATATTGTCAACATTGAGCAAGATTGCAATATTCCGTGCTGTGTGGGTATTAGGGTGATCCAAAAAAAATGAAGTCTGAAAAAAGTACCCGTCATTCGATTCCTTTATGAAAGTAAAAATTACCTGCAAAATTTTAAACCAATTGGACAATGTTCCCCGCCAGAAGGCCAAAGTTAATCGGTTCCCCTATTATTTTTAATATCTGTAACTCCTTAACGGTTGGTCCATCAAAAAAAGTTATTTGAAATTTTTTGAAGAGGATTCAATTTACTAAAAAAAAGTCCTTTGACATTTTTTAGTAAAACAAACCGTTTTCTTGGTATCGGCAAAAAATCGAGTATGACTAGGAGGCACGACATATCGATTTTCAAATCGACTTGCTGAAGAATAAGCTTTTATAAAATTTTGCAGATAATTTTTACTTTATTAACGGAACAAAATGAGGGGTACTTGTTTTCAGATTTCGGATTTTTATTTTTAGCCATTTATATATAAACATGGACCACCATATATATATAATTTTTTGACCATTTTTCATAAAATACATATAACAATTTGTGAAGTGGCTGTTGTATTTCAACAATAGAAGATAGAGCAGGCAGCCAGAAAATAAACTACGAAATTCAACTCAAGAGTAGTGGAGAAGAGTTTCGTCTTTAATTAAATAACGCCATCCTCGGTCCATTTTCGAGAGTATGAACTCAAATGCCAGTGCATTGAGCCAATTGTAGATTTGTCAATTTGTAGGTATTAATATCCAACTCTACATTTGGCTCAATGCACTGACATTTGAGTTCATACTCTCGAAATGGACCGTGGATGGCGTTATTTAATTAAAGGCAGAAATCATCTCCACCAGTGGCGTAGCTAGCTTAACGATGCATCGGGGCACAATACCTTTTTAGCCCCCCCCCCCCCCTCGAAAATCATATAATATTATATGTGAAATATACAAAATTATTATATTACACTGGATTTTAAAATATATTTTCAAGAAATCAATTATAAACCATTTAGAGCCCCTTTGTGAGTAGCGCCCGGGGCATGATGACCCCCCCCTTGCTTCCCCCCCCCTCGCTACGCCACTGGTCTCCACTACTCTTGTGTTTCATTTCGTAGAGGCTTATTTCCTGGCTGCCAGCTCCATCTCTTATTGATAAAATACATATTTTTAAAGCCTTATTTATATATATTTAATTGAATAATAGAACGTGGCTGTAGCAGATATGTTTAATGGAAAGAGGATGCAGCCAAATAATTGAGCCTCTATTTAGTAACGACCACTCTTTATTGGGACGTTTCGGCTGGGATCAACCCTGCCATCTTCAGCCTTCAAAGAGCATATTTAAATTTTATATATACAAATAGAGTTGTCATTTTTCAAATATACAAGTTATTTGCATTCTTTGTCTAATGAATGTTATATTCCCTTATAATGAGTATAAGCTTGACCTTCACGCTATCACTTGTTGGTATTTAAGGGAATATAACATTCATTAGACAAAGAATGCAAATAACTTGTATTATTGAAAAATGACAACTCTATTTGTATATATAAAATTTAAATATGCTCTTTGAAGGCTGAAGATGGCAGGGTTGATCCCAGCCGAAACGTCCCAATAAAGAGGGGTCGTTACTAAATAGAAGCTCAATTATTTGGCTGCTTCCTCTTTCCATTAAACATATATATATTTAATATTCAAATTAAATCTTAAGAATTGAATTTGCCCATTGGAATTAAAATAAAAATCATTTTGATCTTCTCGTTTCTTTTTTTTTTTTTTTTTTTTTTTTTTTTTTTTGGAATGGGTGCATAAGGTCCGAAGACCTATAATGACCAGTAGTCACATGCAGCCAGAAAGAAAATAACGTCACTCATTAAAATTAGGTCATAAGATTATGATATTGAAATAGAAACTTTTACTTACTACCCCTAGGCCAATGGAAACATATGTTGTTGTTGAATGATGAAAGCTAAGATGGATAATTTGAAAACAAGTGCAGCTTGAAAAGCAAATGACGGCAAAGATACTCCATTTTAACGAAATTTGAATTGATCTCTGAAAAGGTTTACCATTTATATTGAGATGTGTCATACCAAAAAATTTTATAATTCGATATAGATTTATAATAGGTTCTAGATAATCAATTTGAAGATAGATAATATTCATTTTAAAATCACACTCAGTCTACTTAGAAATAAATAATCTTTTACTTTATATATTTTTGACTATTGAAAGGTCAAGATAATTGATTATTGAATCAATTAAAAAAATTTAACGCCAAATTATAATAAAATAAAATAAATCAATAAATAGATTAGAAAATAAATAATTCAAAACCTTCTATCTATTAAATTATGAGCATTTATCATCAATTTTTTTGTAATAAATTTTCTTAAAGAAAGGATTATTAAACCACTTAAAAAAAAAGAAAAGAATTGATCCTCTTTTTTTTTATTATTATTTTTTTTTTGCGAGGTCAAGAAAACAAATAGTCCTCAATTTTGTCATTAAAAGTTGTGGTATTCTTCGTTTGGCTCCATTGCCTTTAACCGTGATTAACCACAACTTTTAATGACAAAATTCAGGGCTCTTTGTTTTCTTGACCTCGCATGGTCCTGAAGAAGGACTCGTTTTGGCTCCGAAACGTTGACCTATAACGGAAGGAGTTAAATCCAAATAAATTGGCCTGAAAATCATTTCCGGATTTTATTTATTCTCCTTCTCACTAATATCCACCAGGCTGCCCCCTATATTCATCAATATTTTAGGTATCTTTTTGTATAACATTATGAGAAGCGATATTTATTTGTACAGGGAAATAAAAAAAAAAATTCGAATTCATAAACTGGTATTTATTAAATTTATAAATATTAATATAAATTAAGAAATTTTTAACAACTAAACATCGAAAAAAAAATGTCATCTTTTATTTAAGGCTATTATTCCCAGGCAGGTTGATACAGTGGTCCAGGATTCCATTCTGGAATAGATATATCATCTTTAAAAAAAAATAAAACGTTATTTTGTGTCAATATATGAAGAGGATACAGCCAATAATAAGAACCTCTAAAACTCAGAAACTTTTAGACAATAATCCAGGGCCGGAACTACGAGAGTTTTTTTGGGGGGGGGGGCAAAATTTAATTTGCCGCCCCCACCCCCCTTGAAATTTTCTATACAAAATTCATATTATTTTACCTTTTTTTTACTAAATCTTTCTTTTCCGCCCCTTGATATCCTGCCGGGGCTCATGCACCCACTGCCCCTCCCCAGATCCGGCCCTGCAATAATCTTATATGTACAGTGAGCGCCACAATTAAGTCCCTACCTTGGAGTTAGAGCCTTAAGTTTATGGTACTTAGGAAAATAATTTTAAATTTGAAAAGGTAAAATGAAATCATCTGTACGTACCATATTTTATTTTACTTTTTTTGTTATTAAAATTATTTCACTATATACCATATACTTAAGGCTCTAGCTCCCAGGTGGGGACTTAATTGTGGCGCTCACTGTGCCATATCTACTCAGACTCAGAGTATATTCATTTATCAAATTGACATATTATATATACAAAAGAGTCTTAAAAATAAAATATGTATTTAGACGAATATACACTTAAAAGGCTAAAGATGCCACAGCAGATTCTTACCTAAAAAAAGAAAAAGGAGTCGCTTATTATTATTGACTGCATTCTCTTCATAACAGTTTAATTTTTTCAAAATCCATGATTTGGAATATAAATGCTAAAATAGTTGAGTGCAATTCTTACCACCGAGTTTGGGCGGTCTTAAAAAAGGGAGAAGCGGGACATATTCCTTAAGGAGCTCTCGAATGGCCTCGGGCATTTGAGGCAATGAACTTACTCTCTGTCCGAAAGGACCACCTTCTGCACCTGTAACAATAGATTTAAAATATTCCCCTGTTCCTGACATTTTTGTTAAAGTTACTTTATCTTAGAATTCTTTCGCTCTATAATATGATACTTGGTAATGAAAAATATACCCAAAGCATAGAGAGCGAATGGTCCTCTCTTCTCTCTGAAGCATGTTTCAGCCAGGATAAGCAAAGTTTCGTTGTCTATTTGTTTCGCTAGCTCTTTATATGCGGAAATAATTTCGCAGGACGACTTGCCAGAATTCAGGTGCTCGTTGTCTATAATCTAAAAAAAAAAAAACAAATTTTATTTGTTATTTTGAGTAGCATTATAGTTTTCGAGCATTAAAAACGCTTTGATTAAATTAACTTATATTAATGTGATCTCTGTCTAATTTATTCTCTGAAGAGATGCGCGAATTCAAACTAATAGATTGTCGATATTAAATTATTAGTTTCTTTCAAACGGGTCGGTAGGGAAAACTTCCTCTGTTTCATGTACATCGATAATTCGGGGTGGACGGTTTGGTACGAATTATCGGGAGTACAAAATTTAAAAGATTTTCTCTGGTGACCGGCAAATTTATACAAATTGTCGGGAAATACGAATAATTGGGATACAAAATATCGGGATCCCACTCTACTAAATAATAAACATTATTTTCAGTAGAAATTATTATATCTTCTTTTTTCTTTGCTTTAATTCCAGGGTAGTCGGATGGGTTTTTTGCGACCGGAACAGGCCGGCCCGTCGCACTGTCTAACTCCTGTTGAAAATATAGAAGGAAAGAGACAAACACAAAGAACAGAAGTACTGCCTGTCCTAGCCAGGGCAGCTCGTGGTCGCCCTTCAAGTACCCAAAGGTGATCATGATAGAAATTATTATATAAATCTCATAAAATAGAATATTACAAGAAGTGGATTTTATTGCTGGATAATCGTTAATTGGTTAATAAAAGAATAGCTGCTAAAATTATTTCATTTTATTAGCCCGCTAGGCTGACGTTTCGGTCTTGGTCAAGACCATCCTCAGAGCTTGCGGGCTATCAATATAGGCATACAATCAATAACTCAATTCTTTTCCACAGGCTGCCTGCAGCACTGCCTGTGCTCAACTAATTGGCTTATTTTATTAATTTTTGTATTTTCTAAATTGTAATTCAATCATTGTACATAATAATTTTTTTTTAAATATCTGTAACCGAATGTTCATGGAATATATGATTGAGTTATTGATTGTATGCCTATATTGATAGCCCGCAAGCTCTGAGGATGGTCTTGACCAAGACCGAAACGTCAGCCTAGCGGGCCAATAAATGAAATAATTTTAGCTGTTATTCTTTTATTTACCAATAAAATAGAATATCATGTATTATTCTGGGGAAGAGGCTGTTTCTTCCAGATATGTTTGAATATTGAATGACGAGCGGTGAATAATTATTAAATTTCGGTTAAGAGGTAGGAACTTTGTTCAGAGTTATATGACCGTCACGGGATACAGCATTCAGATATGCATAACAGGGTCCAATTAATACTTTCTTTCTCAATTAACTATCGATCAATCATTCTGGTCTGCTCTAATTTACGCATTGATTTGCTTTTTTCAATAAATGAAATAATCATTATTTAAGACATTTTTGAAATACTTCCAAAACCTCACCCCTAACCCAGCACCTTTCACCACCGCCTCTGTCGGTAAAATGACAGTGAAAGCTTTATTCAGAGAGGTAATGAAAGCCTTTTTTGGAAGGACCTATCAAAAACGGCTGTTTGAATACTAGAAAAAAAAAGTAGAATAAGTTCATTACATGTATTTTGAGAAAGTTCAAAATTTGGAGGATGAGTGCAGTTAATTATTTTTTATTAATTTATGAAAATTCTTTATTGAACAGATTTCGTTTTCTGTTTACTTACAGCTAAAATCCATCCCCTGTCATTCTTTTTGCCTTGGTCAATTAAATTCTTCATTATTGGTTCTATTAAATCTAATAAACTTCCTTGGATTGTTATATTATTATTGATTATATTATTATTATTATTAATTATTTTATCTACTTCAGTCAAATAACCTAAAAAGAATTATTTTTAGTAATTTTTTAATTAATTAAAAGTAATAATTTAGAAAAACCTACCCATTGAATCCATAAATGATTTTAAGAAATTCTTTCTAACATTTTCAACAATTTGTATCATTTCCCAAATTTCATCTTCTATCTAGAAAAATACATATATTTATAAATAATAGTTTGAGATGTAATTGTGTATAACTTTAGTAAAGGAAGTATGGAAGCCAAGAAAGAAAATGCTTTACCAATCAGCTGGAGACGTTTCGGTCCATTTATTATGAACCATCCTCAGTATACACCAATTAATTGGTAAAGCATTCAGAGAATTTACTCTCTTGCCTGCCTCTGATTTCATACTTCCTTTACTAAATAATAGTTTGAATAATTTGTATTTTAAAGATTTTTACCTCATCATTTGTCGATAAATTTAGTGGGTTTGTAGAATTGGTTTCTCTTTTATTTCTTTTTGATGGCAATGATAAATCTTCCCTTGAAAAGGAATTTTCACTTGAAATTAATGCTGAAATAATAAAAAAAATAGTTAATTCTAAATTAGGCTGTTGTTACCACTAAAAAATCATGTTTTATAAGTCACTTTTTTTTTTAAGTAAAGTTTAAATTTAATACATATGTTTATGTAATATTAGGTTAATAATAATTTGACTTTTTCTCTTTTCAGAAAAACCAAAATAATCTTCTCACGTGAAACGCGGCCTAATCTATGAGAAACATATAAATCACAACTTAAAAAAGAATTTTATTGAGAATTTTGAACCGAACTCAACGCCGTTCCTTGCTTTGTTGTCGCCCTCGAGACAGGAATTTCTGTCTCCTCACCCTCAACAATGGATCCTCTAGAAATTATGTAATTAAAATGTTGATTTTTTATTATAAATTTTACTTTTTGGATTTTTTGATGTACTATCGGAAACTAAATAATACTAGACACAAAAATCTTGTGTGATGGCACATCACACAAATCGAGATTACTGAAATTGAAAGATAAGTGTTGTGCTTGCGATAATCACACCAGGTTTTTTTCTCGTCCCATGGCTCCCGGGAATCGATCGGTTTGATGCAAAAGGAAGCAGACAAAGGCTATAATAAATTAAAATACTTCAATCTACCTCTCAGGTGCCTACAGTTCAAAAAATATACTTTCAGGTCCTATGTCAATATTTCAAAAAGGGGGAGAGGAGAACGTTTTGTAAATGAAACTTGCAAACAAAATACTCGCGAGTATCAGCTAGTGTCCCCCTCATTTCTCTGAAAAAATTTTATAAACATAAAACTATCCGCGAGATGAGTTTTTATTTGGGCATATCGCTCTCCCAGGACTTGCCGCGTACGCGTAGTCCTGGTTCGAGTACAGGGGGTGCGGAATACCCAACCAAACGCAAATTCATTTAGCAAATAGCTTTATTTAGAACGATATATTGGCTGGCTTATATACAGTCTATTTGAAAATCACTATTTCAAACACCTTTCTGACTCTTTTATTGACAGAGACCTTCTGTCAAAGGTATTTCTTTTGTACAGTGAGGGACAATATTAAGTCCCACCCATGCGTTTTCTACTTGTGATTATTTCATTGTTTTTAAAAAAATATTATATATTTTTTAATGGAAACTTTCATGGTTCAAACCTAGAATATTTACAATAAAGATTTTCATTTTCTTTTATAAAAACAATGAAATAATCACAAGTAGAAAACGCATGGGTGGGACTTAATATTGTCCCTCACTGTACTCTGGCCGAAATATTTATAATTAAAATGTGACAATGGTCTAATAAAAAACCTGTGTGATTTATTCTCTTTTTTTTAAATTTGAATTATAAACATAAAACTACCCGGGAGATGAGTTTATATTTGGGCATATCGCTCTCCCAGGACTTGCCGCGTCCGAGTTAGGGTCTTTTTTCGTCCCTATTTATTTCAATTGATTGGTATAGCCCTACATTTCAATTGAAATAAAAGAAGGTGACGAAAGAGAAATTATCAATTTTTATAATTGAAGGTTTACTTCTTTTAAATTCGTATGATGGAGTTCACGATAATTCAAACAAAGTTATTCAACCTTCTCTAAAACAAAGTATTTTACTTTATTATAAAGCAATTTTATTGCCATTTTACTTCCAGTCTGGCAATAAAATTCCTGTATAATAAAGTAAAATACTTTGTTTTAATTATCGTGAACTCGATCATACGAATTTAAAAGAAGTAAACCTCCAATTATAAAAAATCAATTGAAATAAATTTCTCGCCTGGGAAGGGATGTGTACCCTTGAATTTTGACACCAGTACCTAATGCTCTAACTCTGACCCATAGGTCAAAGCGATTTTTGGCAAAATTTAAAAGTTATCCACTAATGCTTTCCAGAAATCATTTTAAAATAATTTCGAAAATGCAAAAACAATTCGGAATTTTTGTTTAGGCAATTTTTACTTAAACTTTTTGTTGTAATTTTATTTGATTCTACCCCTTGCTTTTTAATTGTTTTATGAACAATTTAGTTTAGTAGTTTACCTGAAGGTATTTGTAAAACTTGTTTGCTCCACTCAAGTAAAGAATACAATCCTGATTTAAGCAATATAGGGCAATTACAATGGGTTAACTCGGAAGGACAAGTCTGAAAAAAAAACAGAGATATTAATATATCTAATTAAAAATATTTTTCTTTAAAAGCCCTTTTATTATCTTCATTATTTAGAATACATATTTCACACCGGTAATAAAGAAGAATCGATTCAGATTTCATATGCCTTTTATCTCGAAAAAGAATTTATTACTTCATCAAATTATTTTGCATAAGAACAAAATAAAAATAATTTTAATCAACTCTAAAATTTGTTTATTAAATCTCTCTCTCTAATGAAGGAGAAAGTTATGATTAAATAAACAAAAATAAAAATAAAAAAACAGCAATTAATGGCATTTTTAAATTTGTCTAAGTTGACTAGGTTTTATAATGGTTTAAAAAGGATTAAAATATTTTGAGACTTATTAGAAAATTATGTAAAATATGATAATTATTGAATATATACCTGAACTGATGATGAAGTAATAAATTTTTCTTCGAGATCATAAAACATAAATAAGGTGACTCTTCATATATATTTTTGATTCGTTTTCAAATTTCGACCGTCCAGGGTCCCGTTTTTTACTTTCTCTAAACTCTATATATATGTTAATATATAGAGAGAGAAAGTATTGGTTTCATTTTTTTTTTTTTTTTTTTTTTTGCTTTCTAACTACTTTTTTCTTTAAAAAAAATTATTTTTAAAATCTTCTGTTCTTTAAAATAATCAGAGTAATAGGGGTTAATAATGTTTTAGTTGCAGATAGATAGGAGATCACCCCAAGCTAGGAATCTTGATAATTTTATTAAGTAAAGCATCGAGCAGCTTAAATGATTAATTAGGCTGAACGCACACCAATTGAACAAAACGTTTTTTCCAAGAGCAAAACGTTTTGCTCAATGCCAACGCACACCTTTCGACAAAACGCTCAATAGCAAAACATTTTGTTCAATGATGTCCAATTGTGTTTTCCCTCCTCGGTGCGCGTTAACCCATAGAAAAGCATTGAAAAAAAAAAAACTTTTTGTTCGAAAACGTTTTTGCTCAATTGGTGTGCGTTCAGCTTTAGTTTACCCACTTGAACAGATTTTAGGAATTTCGGTTCGGGCTCAAAAAGAGATATATTTTGGATCTCATTCGTCAAAATCAAAATTATTTTTTTTACTCTTGGCCTTTGATCTTCTTTAACAGGTGCGGGTGCTGAATAGAAAATAATAAAAGTTTATATAAATGCAGCCACGATTGGATATATCTTAAAGATAAAGTAATTTTTTATGGTAGAGTTCAGAAAAGGGCTTTTCTTTCGTCCAAAAAATAAAACAAAATATATTTTTATTTTTCAAAAAAATCGTCTCTAAAACAAATTATTTTTCAAATATGAGTAGGATGGCAGCCAGGAAAGAAATCAGACAAAAATTGAATCAATCTTTATCCAATTTTATTTCGATTGCCGACGCTTCGGACGCAAATCGCGCCCTTCCTCAGGACAACCGATAGTTAATAAAATACAGATGGGAGTATATTGTTAATAAACAAAATACGCCGTCTGAAACGTCGGCAATCGAAATAAAATTTTATAAAGTTTGATTAAATTTTTGTCTGATTTCTTTCCTGGCTGTCA
Source organism: Euborellia annulipes (assembly GCA_023213315.1). NCBI lineage: Eukaryota > Metazoa > Arthropoda > Insecta > Dermaptera > Anisolabididae > Euborellia > Euborellia annulipes. The sequence continues at coordinate 62,607 of JAKCPI010022579.1, read as the reverse complement.
TCCTGTCAAAGTACAACCATCACCTCACTATTATTTGTTTATTAACAATATACTCCCATCTGTATTTTATCAACTATCATTTGTCCGGAGGAAGGGCGCGATTTGCGTCCGAAACGTCGGCAATCGAAATAAAATTGGATAAAGATTGATTCAATTTTAGTCTGATTTCTTTCCTGGCTGCCATCCTGTCAATAGTACAGCCATCAACTCACTATTATTACAAATTATTTTTATTTACTAAAAAAGGCTTTTTCACACCTCTACCATTTAATTATTTGTTATTTAATTTTTGAGATCTATCCATTTGAATAGATAGATATTAAGATTCAATAAATACTTAAAATCGGGATAGATATATCTAGGGAAATGTTAGTTCTTAATTTCAAAATAAAAATATCTTACCTGATTTAACTAGAGGACCAATTATTAGAAAGAATAATAGGAATAAGTAATTCATTTTTAAAAACATATTTTTCTTACTATTTGTTAGCTAAACAAAATTATATATTTTTAATTTCTAAGGTGATTGGATCACTATTTTTCTTTATTACAATTACCTAGTGATCTTGGTGTGATTAGATTGTTTCATTTGCTTTTTATATTGAATCAAAAAGTAAATAAGCCCCCGGGCTTGGCGTAGTTGGTAGAGTGCCTGACTTGTATACCAAGCAAGGGTCGGGGGTTTGGATCCCAGGCAATCCGATGATTTTTGGATACCAAATGGCTTAAATAAGAATGCCTTGACCCCAATATATATATAATCATAATAACGGTTATCATAAAAAGTCTTATATGACCTAAGTTGCCGAAAAGACTGTGTGTATGTGTGTGTGAATGGAAAAAAGTGTGAATGATTTAAAAAAAAAAAAAATCAAATCGAAAAGACGATACCCGTCCCAATTGAGAAAAATATATTTCAAATGAATTGACTAGCAATCATTTGACATATATGGGGAAATGACTTTAAACAAATAAATAAAATTAAATAAGAGTAAGAGAAATTTAAAAAAAAAAGAATGAGGAATATTGCTTGGTAGCGTGCCTGCCTTGTATATGTTATATATTATATAATAATCACTTATTTTTACAGACCGAGATCATCTAATATCCTTTTGTTTTTTCGGCAGTGACGGCGCTACGGGGGAGGGGTATGGCAAGCCCCCTCCTCTCTCCCCACAATGGTATCTGCCCTCCTGGATGCTTCCCCAGTCAGCTTGAAACCAGTCTTGGGGTTATATACAAATATATAAATTTGTTATTTTTCAACAATATTATTATTTAAATAAATTTTTTTTAAATAAAAGTCTTCTTTTTCTGTCCTTTCCTTTTTCCCGTGATGCGAGGTCGGCAGACCTCAATATTTTCCTCCATTCCTATCATGCGACCGGAATAAAAATGGATAGGCCGGCCCGTCGTACGGTCTGACGCCTGTTGAAAAGAGGAAGGAAGAGACAGGCATACAAAGAACTGAAGGACTGCCTGTCCCACCTCGGGTAGCTCGTGGTCGCCACGCACCCACAAGATGTGCCCTGAGCAAGATTTTAAAATGAATGTATTATAATAACTAAACATAAAGTTTTGAATTTATCATTTTTTTAATGAATTTTGACCGTCGGGCCTTGGTGTAGTTACTAGCGTGCTGGCCTTCTATAGCCAGGCATTCGGTTAACGAATGGGTGTCTATATGGCCAGAGTTGTAAAAACAGTGTGTGTGTCTGATAAAAAGCGAGTGTTTAAAAAAAAAATAATAATAATAATGTATTTTGCCTATAGAATTTAACAAATGTAATTATTAATAAATAGGCCTTAAGGTATTATTAATATTCTCCATACATTTTAATTTTATTTTAATAAATTTGTATTCAAAAGATGGTCTATGTAACAGGAGAATAGAATAGTAGAGGAGTGTGTTGGCGCCAAAAGTGACGTCAGAGAAACACTCCTTTCTGTTTTTAATCTCCTGATACTTTTCAATAATTATTATCATTGAAATTGTCTATAAGAAATCTTTATAATGGAATAAAAGAACTGATTTGTGCTGCACTCTTGTGGAGACATTAAAAAGTATACTTATATTTCTAAAAGTCTCCACGGGGTCGCAGCACAAATCAGCCTGCGATATCCTCATGTATCTGTTTATTAGTAGACAAATGCTTTTGAGCTAAATAAATATTTTCAATTTTACTTATTTGTCTAATCATGCATGAAATATTCTCCAATATCTGTTAACTAGTAAATCTTATACTTTTGAACTAAATAAATATTTTGTCTTACTTGTTAGTTGTTTAATCATTCTGATGGGTGCTGCGATCTTGTGGAGACTTTTAGAATGATAAGAATAATTTTTAAAGTATCCACAAGAGTGCAGCACAAATCAGTTATTGTAAAGATTTTCTATACAAAATATGCTGTAATTTATATTAAATTGTATCAAGAGATTAAAAACAGAAAGGAGTGTTATCAACTCTATGCGCCAACACACTCCTCTACTATTCTATTCTCCTGTTACAGAGACCAACTTTTTAATACCAATTTATGAGGAATAAATATTATTATTAATTACCAGTCAGCTTGAAATCAAAGTTGAGGGATGATGATATACATACAGTATATGGACCCTGTTATGCAATGGTGTGTCAAAGACCAAACATCAAGTTTTGAGAAAATCAACAATAAAGTTTTTTGTTTACATTGGATTATATATAATTTTTCTTGTCAATTGTGCAAGTAACATTAAATATAAATTTTTTTAGGACATATTCCATAAAAAATACTATTAATTAAAGCATTTGAAACAATATTCTTGCTTAACTCAATTTTGAATTTTTTGGTCTTTGGCACACCATTGCATAACAGGATCCATATAAATTTGATATTTTTAAACAATGTTGTAATTTTTTTTCTTTATTTTCCGGCCTTTGAATGTTGTAATTTAAACAACCAGAATATAAATACAAATCAAATTCTTAAGTATTAAAAAAAGTGAGTGTTTAAAAAAAAAATAATAATAATAATGTATTTTGCCTATAGAATTTAACAAATGTAATTATTAATATATATATGTAATTATTAATATATAGGCCTTAAGGTATTATTAATATTCTCCATACATTTTAATTTTATTTTAATAAATTTGTATTCAAAAGATGGTCTATGTAACAGGAGAATAGAATAGTAGAGGAGTGTGTTGGCGCCAAAAGTGACGTCAGAGAAACACTCCTTTCTGTTTTTAATCTCCTGATACTTTTCAATAATTATTATCATTGGAATTGTCTATAAATGAAATCTTTATAATGGAATGAAATAACTGATTTGTGCTGCACTCTTGTGGAGGCATTAAAAAGTATACTTATAATTCTAAAAGTCTCCACAGGATTGCAGCACAAATCAGCCCGAGATATCCTATTATTATATGTATTCTATTAGGTATCTGTTTATTAGTAGACAAATGCTTTTGAGTTAAATAAATATTTTCAATTTTACTTATTTGTCTAATCATGCATAATAACCCGGAACTGAAAACAAAAATGCATAATTTACATGCATCATTTTATGCGAAATATAAAATGGAAGATGTTAAATACTTTTAATTTTAATTAATTTTTTCCCTTTTGAGGCCTTGGGGTTTTTATTTTATATGTTTTATATAATTTGTACAGATAATTACCGAGGAACGTTCCATACGCTTGTTTTTCGGAGCTACCCGTACGAAATTCAGTTGCTTAACAGCAACAATCTTGATGGTTCAGGTCAGGCCCTTTGCCAGGGGAAATAGGGGGGATAGGGGTAAGGAATAGATAAGCGAGTCTATCAATTAGGATTAATGGCAGCCAGAAAGTACAAATACAAATTCCAGTTTGTTTTTTATTTCAATTTTGCTAATGTTTTTGTTTGTTGGTCTTTTGGATAACTATTGTCGAAATGTGTTCCTCATCTCTAAATAATGCACATTATTAGTATTAGTAATACTCTAAGTACTATGGTACTTTTATTAAAATTTATTCAAAAACGCAGTGACGAAGTGAGGAATTCATTTAGACAATTATTATTCTGAAGACCTTTGGAATTGGCAACCTAAACGTTGTTTTAAGTCCTAATAGACAACAATAGTTTAGTGTTTAAAGGATCTGAGATGTTTTGACAAATTGAATTTAGTAGAATACTGCCTATTACAAATTACACATTTAAATGAATTTTCTCCTGTATGAATTTTGAGATGCATTGTTAATAAAGAATTTGTATAAAATAGCTTATAACAAATTTTACATTTATATGGCCTTTCTACACTATGAATTCTAAGATGGATTTTCAATTGGGTTTTGGTATAAAATTGATTAAGACAAGTTTCACATTTAAAGGGTTTTTCTCCAGTGTGGCCTCTGAGGTGCTTGGCCAAATCTGAATTAGTATAATATTGTTTATTACAAATTTCACATTTATAATGTCTTTGTTCAATATGGGTTCTTACATGTTTTGTCAACTGTGATTTAATATAAAAGTCTTTGTCACAAATTTCACATTTATATTTTTGATCAGTATGGATTCTAAGATGAATGGTTAACTGTGTTTTAGTATAAAATTGATTCTTGCATATTTCACATTCATATGGCTTCTCCCCAGAATGGATTTTCAAATGAAATGCCAACTGTGATTTAGTAGAAAACTGTTTAAAACAAATATCACATTTATAAGGTTTCTCAGTGCTATGAATTCTAATATGCTTTGATAAATCATTTTTAGTAGAAAATTTTTTATTACAAATTTCACAATTAAAAAAAGAATTTTCTCTTTGGTGTATTCGAAGATGTCTTGCCAAGTTTGATTTTTTACAAAATTGTTTCTTACACATATTACATTCATATGGCCTTTCTGTAGTGTGGATCCTAAGATGGATTGTCATTTGTGTTTTAGTATAGAAATGATTATTACAAATTATACATACATAGGGTTTATCTTCACTATTAGTAGACACATTTTTGTTTTGGGTTTCTAAATAGTTCTTGGAATCTATTGTCTTCTTTTGACTAATTCTTTCAATTTGGAAATAATTTTCTAGAAAAAAACATATATATTAGCATATTTTTGTATGCCTACTCACAAAGTAAAAGTAGAGACGTAGCCATGGATTAAGGGGAAAGGTACAGTGAGGGACAAAATTAAGTCCAACCCATGCGTTTTCTTCTTGTGATTATTTCATTGTTTTTAAAAAAAATATTTTATGTTTTTTATTGGAAACTTTCATGGGTCTAACCTAGAAAATTTCCAATAAAGATTTTCTTTTTCTTTTATAAAAACAATGAAATAATCACAAGTAGAAAACGCTTGGGTGGGACTTAATATTGTCCCTCACTGTACAGTGAGCGCCACAATCAAGTCCCCACCTGGCATCTAGAGCACTTAGGAATATGCATGGGCGTATCTAGGGAATTCGGCTGAGGGGGCCATAGGACCAGTCATCCTCGCTGGGGGGGAGGGGGCATGGGCCCCGGGGGGCCGGGGAGGCCCCATATTGTTTCAATTTTTCTTGGGGCGGGGATCCTTCTGGGGGGCTACTTACGCCCATGAGTATATGGTATATATAGTGAAATAATTTTAATGACCGAAAAGGAAAAATTTGGTACAAAAGATTTAATTTTACCTTTTCAAAATTATTTCACTATATTCCATATACTTAAGGCTTTAGATACCAAATGGGGACTTAATTGTGGCGCTCACTGTACTAGAAGATAGACACCCGGAATACAGGAAATCTGATCTCCACTCTAAAAGGCTGTCAGAAAAATTATTATTATTAGAATCTCTTACTCAATCACAAGATTGGAATATTCCGAGGTATTACTTCTTTATACCACACAAAGAAATTATCAAATTTGAAATAGCCAATTTAATGAACTTGGATTTGTACCTTATTTTTATTAAATTCAAAAGGTCTGACAAAATTTTTATATCAGTTTTGGCATTATCTTTCCTCCACCTCCTAAAAATATCATAGCTACGCCACTAGAATTAAAAAAAAAAAAATGGAATAATCACCATATTTTGAAGTTGATTCAAATTTTGATTTATTTAAAGACTGCATATTATTCCTAATACACTTTTTACAATGCTTCCATAGAAAAAACAAATTTATAAAATTGGTTTTGCACAGAACACAAGGAAAAAACTGGACCTATATAAAGAAAGAATTAAAAGCATATTTATATATGATTTTTCAAAATTTAATTTAATCTCTATATAATTTTAAATAAAAACTTAAGAAAATAATCAAACATTAAAAAAAAAAAAATCTACCTCAAACATAATTATACTGTTAGTGTGGCGGTCTAGTTCAAACCAACAATGCTGAAATTTAAAGAAAGAACACAATTTGATTTGTTTAGAAAGATTTAATATTAAAACCGAAACAATAATGTGAGATAATTTAACCATTAGTTCCCAACGTCTGTTTTTTAAATATTATTTATTAATTTAATAAAAAATAATATTTTCGCAATAAATAGTAGCGATCTTAGGTGAAATTATTTCTAGTTTTGATCTAGAACTATATAACGTTAAAGTGATTTGTGAATATAAAAGGGCGGGGGTTGGGCTATTATCTTGAAAAAATAAAAAATCAATAACTTATTCTTTTGAAATAAAATAAATTAAAGGTTATTAAAATATATTGATTTACCTATATGAATTGGAAAATTTATATCTTTCTCAATTTGTTGAGAAAGATTATCTTGCTTAATATTAGACATATTTCTCAAGAAACTAAATTATTTTATGACAAATTGAAGAAAAATGTATAAAGAAATATTAATGAGCAAACAATAAATAAATTTTGCAAATGCGATTTATTCAAGTTGATCAAACTACCGCTATCGGGTGGTATTAAGAGCAACTAAACAAGAGCGGTATTTGCAAGTCTTTTGCTTTTATTTTATTTTAATCTTCTGCAATGAATGGGTAGAGGGTACAGGGGAATAAACTAATAAAAATACTGTCCTATGGGCCTTGTCTAATGCATAAATAAATAAATAAAAAAGGGCAAAGGTTAGCATTGGCTACCAGTATACGAACTCAGGGTCAAAATTTATTAAATGAAATTCTTAAGAAGTTTCAAATAGGAAAAAATAAAATATAATTATAATCCCAACAAATCAGCATTTAAGTATTTCTGAAAAATGAAAGTTTACACCAGCTGGTCTTTATCAGAGATTAATTAATCTTATATAATTATAAATATTACTGTGGCAAATACCGTCTATCGAAATAATTTGAAATATATAGAGCGAAGTTAGCAATGAAAATCTCGAATCACTAACAAAATCAATTCATCATTTATAAATGAAAAAGTTTTATTACAAAAATAATAAAATAGAAATATTTCTATATTACTTAATTGTACTTTTTTATATAAGTATTACAATCAGTGCCTGATTACAATGCATATCTGTTTTAATTTTGTTTCTATTTTCATGTTGTTTGATTTTAAAAGGTCGATTTATTAAATAATTAAACTTGTAAATATTTATTATAAACCTGTATTATAAAAAAATATTAATCTTTCCAAATCAATTTTTACTTATTAAATAATATTTAATTAAAAAAAATAATTATATGAAATTTAAAAATGTATATTGCGAAGTTAGTAATGAACATCTCAAATGAGTTCTATCAAAACAATTATTTTATTTTTCAAAAGGTATTTTTTTAAAATATATTAATTATTAATTAAATAATATTTAAGTAATATTTAATTGTTTTTTTTTTTTTTTTTTAATTTGTTAATCTTTTTTTTTTAATACAACTTTGTTTCTATGTTGACGTTGTTTGATTTCGAATGGTTTATGTATTAATTAATTATATAGAGAAATATTTAATTTTTTTTTTTTAATAATAATATAAGTGAAATTATGGATCAGTCGAGATTCATTGGATAAGTGAAAAACCTATCTTTCGAATTTTTTTTTCAGATCACTGTCGAAAAAAACATAAAACATCTCCGGCATTATTTCTAACCTCTTTTTTTCGACATGTTGAGAAATGCTTCCTTTAGGCCGAGAATCTCCTTATGGACCAAATGGAATTCTCCTGGCCTGAAGGCCAACGTCAATTGCTTTTATGGTATCATTCACTTTTTATAAATATTTTCCAATTTATATCCATATAACTCTGTCTTATGATCAGTTGTACTCTTTCATCATCCATAATATTTTACTTCTAATTTATTATTTAGCTAATAGTTTTTATATTATAATCACTAATCTAATCACTAAAGCTGTTTATTTACCAAATTATTTAGTTATATAAAATAGAATAAAAGGTGGAATTAAAATTTCCAAATTTCATGATATATAGATTTTCCATACAACCTAAGTATGTATGAGAAATAAGAAAAAGTAAAAGCAATATTTGATAAACTTTTAGTCCAGATGCACCTAAAGAAAATGACATAAGTAACTTTTCTTTTTAATGATACTTAGCTGAAAATGGGAAATTTTTTATTGAAAATAAACGAAATCTCTAAAAAGGCAACATATTACAAGAGATAAAATAACATCAATAGCTCTACTACAAACGATTCTAAAGTTAATCAAAATGAAATATTTTGCTAAGGTGGCTTAAATCTACTAATCAAGGAAATTTAGAATAAAAAAAAATGTGATGTAAATTTAAAAAGGGCAATTAGCCTAATATAAATAAACTAACTAGATTCGTCATGTCCAGTGAGTAGCTTAAAAGATCAGCAATGGGAAACTTTTTTTTTTTTTTTTTTTTTTCATTTTGATAGATAAAGAATCATTTTATAATGGAGGAATGGAGATATCAGCCAGATTGGAATAATCCAGGTTCAATAAAACTCCCAGAATAACACGTTTCGGCCTGAATTTATTTGGTCATCTTCAGTTATTGGGAATTATACACATACTGCAAGTTCACATGTGATCAAACCGGGATTTGTTTGATCACATGTGCACTTGCACAACTGAACAATGTGAGGTTGTTTTATATGTGGGGTTTCACTGGGTTATGTGAGTAAAAACAAAGAATATATATTATACTCGATATATTTCGGGATAATATCCCACATATAAACACAACCTCAGTTTAAAATGTTTCACCTAAAACCTACACCGCAATCTCTAAACTTAATGAACAATGTGATCAAACCGATTTGTTTGATCACATGTGCACTTGCACATCTGAACAATGTGATTAAAGGGGGATTTGTTCAGTTGTGCAAGTGCACATGTGATCAAACCGGTATTTGTTTGAACATGTGATCAAACCGGGATTTGTTTGCACTTGTGATCAAACCGGGATTTGTTCAGTTGTGCAAGTGCACATGTGTTCAAACAAATCCCGGTTTGATCACATGTGCAAACAATCCCGTTTGATCACATGTGCAAACAAATCCCGGTTTGATCACATGAGTACTTGCACTATGTGTATAATTTCCAATAACTGAAGATGGCCAAATAAATTCAGACCGAAACCTCTTATTCTGGGAGTTTTATTGAACCTGGATCATTCCAATCTGGCTGATATCTCCATTCCTCCATTATAATCGCATCACAGCCACAACCTCAAAAAGAAAGAATCATTTTTTTTTAATTATATCATAGGAATCTAATTTAAAAAATAAATTTTAGGTAATTCCAGATTTCTAAGCACCTCAACATCATGTCATCATCATCATTCAGTGACGAGTCCTGTGTCGTGGTTAGTGACAAGACAGTTTGCAAATGATTCTCGGTCATCGTATCCAGGATGTCAACCGGGAACTCGTGTGGTCCCCTCCTATCCCCACTGCCCGCCTAAGACTAAACCTAAAGTGTGTACACCACCACCTTCAAAATCTGGTGGAACAAGTCCACCTCCAGGGGAAGATCCGAAAAAAAGAAAACGAGATGAACGTATCATGATCGCAATGGTTGTTGGTGCTACTGCATTTGCCCTAGTATGTATAGTATAATATAGTAGTCATAAATTAAGTAAATTAATTATTAATGAAATAGTCTCTTATTCTTTTTAACGCAATATTTCAATTTCTATTTATATATATATATTGCTTTTATCAAATAAAATATTAAAGAGAACAAAATTATTTCAGGTTGAAAATTAAACTAACCAGCTTTGGTTTTATAATATATATATATATAAAACAGGAGAGAAGTGGCTGTTGAAGTTCCAAGTTGGGAAAGAGCAAGTACAGGTGCAGCAAAGAAAAGAAAGCCTTTGTATGCCAAATGTCGAATGAGACGTTTCGGACAAAATGTATTCGTTCATCCTCAGTCCTTATAGGCTTATATTCATTTTAGGCACAAAGTTATAATTGTTCTTGATGCACCAAAGTTCGTAGACATGAACATTTTATTATATAAGCCTTTAAGCGACTGAAGATGAACGAATAAATTTTGTCCAAAACATCTCCTTCGGCATTTGGCATACAAAAGCTTTCTTTTCATTACCGCTCCTCTACTTGCTCTTACCCTACTTATATATATTCAGTATATACAGTATATATATATATATTTTTTTATAGTATGGTTAGACAAAATAATGGGAACACCGGACATATAGACAATATTTATTAATTTAAAACCGAAAACTAGACAAGAGGAAGTTCGAGATTTACTTGTCGTTTTTTGAAGCAGATGGTACGCTATGGGATATTAAAAGACAAATTTTTGTTTCCGCAAATTTGGGAACTGAGATGGGTTCCAACAATTAATTGTATTCTATATATGTTTATTTATTTTTCCAATCATGTAATGTTAAACTATCTATTTGTTGAGATTTTGCGATGTACATAACAATGAATTGTATTTTTCATTAGCAGGCCTTGAAAATGATTTCTTTTAGAAACCGAAACCAATTATTGTGCATACATTGGTCTGCCATAATTAAGTTTCCCCAATAAAAGCCAAACAAAAATTTGTCTTTTATCCTATAACGTAATATCTGCTTCAAAAAACGACAAGTAAATCTCGAGCTTCCTCTCAGATAATATTTATTGATAATGTTTTAAGCCACCATTTGCTTGAAATTTTTACAGGTTATTTGGGGGTACTCTAGGATGTCTCTCCTTTTGATCCTTTATTTCTAGATAATATTATAATGTTATGACTTATTAAATTGTTGAAAAAGAATTTGTTTGCATTAAAAATATCTAATGAAATATGCGACATAAATTTTATATAAGCATTTAAGAATACAAAATCGATAAATGGATTTTTTTTTATACATACCGGTATATACCTGGTATATAAAAAAAACAAAAAAACAAAGGTTACATATATTAATCTTCTTGATTAAAGATTATTCATTTCAATGAAGAGTAGAAAAATGGCTGTGGTGATGATTGAATAAAGGAATTCTATGAGGAGGGCAGCCAGCGGAAATAAAAAACTTTTATATTATTTCATCGACTTTCGGGAACGCATCGCTCCCATCTTCAGGACGAATTAATTGTTGAATGATAGATGAATATTTTTATATTGTCATCATTCAACAATTAATTCGTCCTGATGATGGGAGCGATGCGTTCCCGAAACGTCGACGAAATAATATAAAAGTTTTTTTTATTTCCGCTGGCTGTCCTACTCATAGAGTTCCTTTATTCAAAGATTATTCATTAATATAATTAATGTAAATCAAGAAAATAGTGACTCGTACTTTGGAATAAATATTCTATTTTGAGAAAGTGATGAGTTGTTCTCTGATGAAGTTGTCACTGTCAACCGGAGAATTATAAAATAGTTCGATTGTTTTAAAAAGGAGGTATTTTGAGGACAAAAAAAAAACCTTGTTGAAATTGGTATTAGAAAATCACAAAATGTGAAATAATAAGAACTCGTTTGTGCAACAACAATAGTTGTTGAAGACAGAAATCAGAAGTGTTCTGTTGAAAAAAGCAAAGCAAGCTTTTATGTTTGCTCAATTTCATATTTTATAGAATTAATTTGATGTTCTATAGAAAAAAAATTGGGCATAAAATAACGAATCTTTTTAGGGGGAAGATTATTACTAAGTTATATAATAATCTTTTGGTTAAGATTCTACATAAATAGTTTTAACAATTACATAATATTATTTGTAAATTTTATATACCGCGTGTTTCATAAGTCAGTTTACCGAGTAAGTGTATTTGTTAGAAGCAAATAATAAATCAAGTTTATTTATATTGTAATTTAATTGAAACTGAATTTACACTACACATAGATATGAATCTCCACGAACAGTGTCATTAAAAAAATATGGGCCTACGATGCCACCACTCCAAATACCATCCATGTTGTTTACTTACTCGGTAAACTGACTTATGAAACACCCGGTATATTGTTCTAGATTCTTGATAAAAATTTGTTTTGAAATAATTTTTTCAGGCTTATTACTTTGGACTTTTTGAAAAGTCGACTAAAAAGGCAAAAGAAAAACTTAGTAAAAAAAGTAAAACAGGAAGAAAGTTTGCCAGGCCGAAAGTGATTCCAAGAAACCCAGAAGATCCAAATGAACTTCCGTATGAAGTACCTTATCTCTTGATAGGAGGAGGCACGGCGTCTTTTTCAGCGTTTAGGGCAATCAAATCGAACGATCCCAAGGCGAAGGTGCTTGTCATCTCGAACGAAGGCAATTATCCTTATATGAGACCGCCATTGTCTAAAGAAATGTGGTTCAACCAGAAAACAGAGGCAACTGATCAACTCAGATTCAAACAATGGAACGGCGTCGAACGGAGTCTTTTCTATGAGCCTGCTGATTTCTACTCACCATGCAGGTAGGTATAGAGATTCTAGTGACCATAGAGCCCCATTATTATTATTTTTGAATTGAATAAAAACTTCGAAAAATATAAGCATGGACGTAACTAGGAAACTTGGCTGGGGGGCGACCATGGGTCCAGCCATCCATGCATGCTAGGGGGGGGGGGCAAGCCGGGGCCTGAAAGGCCTCATATTGACTCAATTTTTCTTGGGTCGGAGAGCTTTGTGGCGGAACTACAACAAATTAGGCTATATAGTTGTCAAATTTCCAGGATAAAAAATAAAATTGTATATTTTGTAGAGGTGCAAGTTATGGCTAAAGTAAAGGAAGTATGGAAGCAGAGGCAGCCAAGAAAGAAAATTCTCTGAATGTTTTACCAATTAGCTGGAGCCTTCAGAGAATTTTCTTTCTTGGCTGCCTCTGCTTCCATACTTCCTTTACTTAATTTTCTTTCTTGGCTGCCGCTGCTTCCATTCTGGACACAATGATCAGTAACATGACCCGCGATTTATTTATTTATTTATTCAACCCAAAAATAATAATGAGACTATAAGAACTCTATAACCTTTTGTAAATTTTTGATAAGGCTAGTACGTTTGAAAAATGTACCAGATATTTTTTTTTTAATTGACGACATCCTTTAATCCTATATATTTTTTTTTTTTATTTCAGTGAATTAATGTCAAGAGAGAACGGAGGTGTTGCTGTTGCCCTCGGTTATTCAGTAGATAGGATTGATGTTTATGAGAAAAAGGCTTATCTGGATACGGGAACTGTAATTGGTTTCGATAAATGTCTTATAGCTACAGGTAAATCCTCTCTTTACAAATTTTTATAATTTCACAATCAATTAAAAGAAATAAATATATTTTATAGGTTCAGTTCCACGAAATTTGCCATTATTTAAATCAGCACCAGCAGGCGTTCAAGAGAAGATCACTTTATTTCGAGATATTTTCGATTTTCAAGAGATTGATGAAGTTTTACGATTAGGAGCAAAACATTTGGTGATTGTTGGAAGTGGTTTCCTTGGTAGTGAATTGGCCTGCGCACTCGCCAGAAAAGGTATCTTTATTGTCCCTTTTATATATATATAAAAAAATATATATTAAAAATAAAAAAAATAATTTTGTTTTTTATAGGTAAAGATCAACATGTTCAGATATATCAAATCTTTAGAGAGCCTGGAAATATGGGAAAAGTTTTGCCAGAATATCTTAGCAATTGGACAACGAAAAAGGTCCGCGAGGAAGGCGTGCATGTCATTCCAAATACGATCATCCAGTCTGTTAGACGAGAAGGCAATTATCTAATACTAACTTGCAGCAACGGAGAAATAGTAAGAATTCTAAATATTAACGAACAATAAAAGATTTCTAAATTAAAAAAACATTCAATCTTTAAATTAATAACAACTTCATGTGAATAATTTAATATGCGATTAATTTTTTTAAACGGGATTTTGGAAAACTATAAAATATTCAATCAGTTTTGGGAATCTTATTATACTTCCAATGAAGACCTCTTCAATAATTTTCTCAATTATAAAAGAAGAGGACCATCTGTGGCTTATTCCACGCATATTTATACCTGCCTGAACAGTAGCACCAGTAATTTATTATTCGTCAAGATCTAACGTCTTGCTTTTTATCAATCTCTACAAATTCACAGAAAATGAAAATCAAATTTATATTCTTTTTCGATACGCCCCTTTATAAAATATTTCATTAAAAAATTATTATTTATTAAAAATATAAATACTGTACAACTTTTCCACTGCTTATTCTGCAGTCGTTTTCAAGTACTGTTCACTTGCTCCGACTCGAATGAACTAACCTCTAAGGGTTTTTTATATCCTTTTCCCCCCCCCCCCCCCCCCTTCTAAAGAGTGAGATTCTCCACCCCCTCCCCCCCCCCCCCCCACACTCCCCTGAAACACACTCTCTCTAAAGAAGTTAAACAGAATTTTTTTAAAAACAACTGCAGAATAAGCAGTCGAAACGTTGTACAGTATTTATATTTTTTAATAAATAATTAAAACAAAAATGTGGCCTATAATTAAAAACTCCCTTGATGATAATAATAATAATACAAACCACAAAAGCTTTAATAAAACACATTTGTAAAAAAATATGATTTGTTACAGATCAAAGCTGATCATGTGGTAGTTGCGGTTGGGGCGAATGCAAATACTGATTTGGCTATGAAATCAGAATTGGAGATTGATGAAGATTTTGGAGGTTATCTGGTAAATGCAGAGCTAATGGCAAGATCAAATCTCTGGGTAGCTGGCGACTGCACTTGCTTCTACGACGTGAAGCTAGGTCGCCGAAGGGTCGAACATCATGATCATGCTGTCATCTCAGGTCGCCTTGCAGGCGAGAACATGACAGGTGCTGGCAAACCTTATTGGCACCAATCTATGTTCTGGTCAGATTTGGGTCCCGATGTGGGATATGAGGCCATTGGCATCGTGGATTCACACCTACCGACTGTTGGAGTGTTTGCTAAGACGAGTTCAAGTGATAAGGGAACAGCAGATGATGACGAAGCCGACGAAGAAGATGACAAAAAGTCTGCTACTAAAGACAAAGCAAAAGAGAAAACGATCAAAGATGATCCTGCAGATAAGGCTACAAGCTCTCTGCTCTATCATCCTATGCACGATGAAGACTACACCAAGGGAGTTGTCTTTTATCTCGTCGAGGGTCATGTAGTCGGTATAGTCCTCTGGAATGTCTTCAACAGAATGTCGCTTGCCCGAGAGGTATTTTTACGTTTTATTAAAATGTCTTTGAAATTTAATTAATTTTAGTCTATATATATGCCCTTGACCTCTGGCTCAGAGATATAGCATTAACTTCTGGTGCCAAAGATCAAGGGTTCGCATCCCGTCCCAGGCGAGAATGAATCGGACACCACTCATTTGAAATAATATGACGAGGTCTAAATGGCTCAAATGACCTTAAACAAAATTTTAAAAAAAAAAATATATATGGGGCATTCCACGCCAACTCGACCACTTCTGAACCCGACCATTTTTGATTTGGCTGAAACTTTGTCATCTTTTTGTACCCTATTGAAAACGTGTCTGAGAATTTTTTCAGATTTTTCGACCCAGCCAAAAAAAGTTATAGCATTTTCAAAAAACATCGATTTTTTTTTCAAATAACCGTAAAACTGTCAAAAATTAACTTATCGGGACGATTTTTTTTTGAAATTTTTGTCTTTAAATGTACTTTTCAGAAAAAATCAAAGTTTTTTATAAAAAAAAAAATTAAAAAAAAAAGTGTCATTCATCCCGAAATTTTTGTTTTTTTCCGAAAATGTCAAAAAAAACGTTTAAGATGAATCTGTAAAATTTTGTCATATTTTTTTCTGAAAAGTACATTTAAAGACAAAAATTTCAAAAAAAAAATCGTCCCGATAAGTTAATTTTTGACAGTTTTACGGTTCTTTGAAAAAAAAATCGATGTTTTTTGAAAATGCTATAACTTTTTTTGGCTGGGTCGAAAAATCTGAAAAATTCTCAGACACGTTTTCAATAGGGTACAAAAAGATGACAAAGTTTCAGCTAAATCAAAAATGGTCGGGTTCAGAAGTGGTCGAGTTGGCGTGGAATACCCCATATATATATATAAAATATATTAATTTATTCGCGCGGAAAAATTTGACTACACTTCTAACATAGTCTATGCCCTCGGGGCTTGGCGTAGAGGTTAGCGTGCTAACCTCGTATACCAAACGTCGCGGGTTCGGACCCCAGGCAGTCCGATGATTTTATTTAAGCCAATTGGATACCAAATGGCTTAAATAAGAATGCCTGGACCCCATATATATATATATATTATATCAATAACGGATATCGTAAATGTCTTACATGGCCTAAGTTGCCGAAAAGACAGTGTGAATGTGTGTGTGAGTGTGAGTGTGAATGAGAAAAAAGTGTGAATGTTTAAAAAAATAAATAAATAAATAAAAAGAAAAAAAAAAAACATCTACCATAAATACAATCTAATTTTAATTAGTAAGTTAGATGTCAGATGAACTGACCCGCAAAACGCAACATATATTTCTTATTCTACAAAATAAAGCCCCCCCCCCCCCCCCAACACGTTCCGGAAATACTCTGAGAAAAAACTACAGGCTTTCGGAAAGCTCTATCATGATAAAATTTATTTTTGAATATGGAAGAGGATGTAGACAATCAATTGAGCCTCTATTTAGTAATAAACACTCTTTATTGGAACGTTTCGGCCGGGATTAACTCTGTCATCTTCAGCATTCAAAGATCATATTCAAAATAAAAAAAAATACCCACAAGTGATACCACGAAGTTCACGCTTGTTATCACTTGTGGGTATTTTAAGTAAAATTAAATTCACTTAACATAGAATGCAAATAACTTGTATATTAATATAAACGACAACTCTATTTTTTTGTATAAAAAATTTGAATATGCTCTTTGAAGGCTGAAGATAGCAGGGTTGACACTGACCGAAACGTTTCAATAGAGATGTTAATTACTAAATAGGACTCAATTAATTGGCTGCATCCTCTTCCCTAATCAACAAATCAGTTACAGCCACGTTCTAATATCAAATTTATTTTTGATTCGTCAAAGGCAAAATTTGAAGAAATTGCTCACATCGCATTTAATTATTATACTCTACATAAATCTGAAGGTTAGGACTGTACAGTTTTTCCTCAGATTTTCCTGAGCGTGTATTAAGTCTTCACTTTTATTTCTCAAAATGGAGACGAATCTATAACTATAAAATAAAAAATTATTTAAACAGTTTTTTTTATTTTATTCAGGAATTTTTACTTAGGTAACATTATTTTTATATAATCTATTTTATTGTATTTTCTTTCAATAATCTCTAAGAAGCAAAATTTGACTTGATATCAAAATATGAAATTAATATGTAAAAAAAGCTATAGAAAAGTAAGCTCTAAATAAAGCGTAGAAGCGTTGGAGCTCTGGATAAATAATTAGATTATGAAAAAAAAACGAATTATTTTAATAATCATACAAATTTTTTTTAAATAAATGAGCTCTCAGTTTTACGATAGAAAATTATTAGTCCGGAACTACTGAGGCTACTCGCTAATTGCAAAAAAAAACTTTTTCAAAACTGCCTAATTGAATATTAAACAGTTTATTACTGCTAAATAGAATAAAAATACGGGCCTAAAAGTAAATTGTGTTTCTAATTTATTTACACATTTTATAGAATTAACATTGAGTTTAATAAAATACAGGATTTCCTCGTTTCCTAGACACTTTTGAAAATGGACGAATCATGTTAGTTACATATCCCCCCCCCCCCTCCATAACAAGATGTCTGGCTACGCCTGAGAGTATTAAGCCAATGAATAGTTGAATTTAGTTTAGTAACTGCATTTTTTTTATAATTTGTTAAAATCGTCAATTAAAACTAAATCCAACCCTTTTTTACCATCGGCTATTAATGTTTATAATTATATTTATATTTATACAACTTTTTTTTTTAGATTTTAAAACAAGAGACGAAATATGACGATTTAAATGAAGTAGCCAAATTGTTTAGTATTCATAAAAGAGACGATCAAGATGATGAAGACGAACCAGCAGCAGCATTATTAGATGCAGAAGAGAAAAATTAATTAATTTAGAGAGAAAAAAAATTAAAGAAAAAAAAAAAAACAAAAACAATTAAAAACAGTGAAAAATGAATTAAAATTTTGAACAAATAACTAACTTTCTTTTTATAAAATAATCAATCTTTTATAAATAATTTATACATATATTTATATATATACATCCTATAATATATATAAACATAAAATATTTTATTTCAAAACTCATTAGTTTTTTTTTTTTTTTTTTTTTATTTTTTTTGTTAAAATGATAAATTGGGTAATATATGTATTCGATATTTCTGGATCAATCCATTAATGAAATCCATATAATTGGTAAGCCTGAAGTCCCATATCGGATACATCTGAAAATATATACAATTCGTTATACATTAATACGATAATTGAACCAAATTTAAACCAATCTTTTTTTTTTTATTAAAATATTTTACAAACATAAAATTCAATTAGTTTTTTCAAACATTTCTTAAAATTTTTTAATTATAATATGTACTCGTACAATGAAGGGGAGCTGTTTATGTCTTTAATCATTATCGGCCTGGTTATCATAGTAAAGAGCTTACTATTCGACTGTTAAGGTGTAAAAGACACTTTTGAAATCGAGAGAAATTAACCACGTAGCAATTTGTAGTGTCCTATTTAGATTCTTGAATCCTGCTGCCTCAGATGTTTTTTCCCATAATCTTGTTTTTAACCCTTTCCGCATCAGTCAGTCTTAAGGGTCATGCTTATTATTAATTCGTCAAAATTTACATGCTTATTACTGGTCATTCTGATAAAGTAATGTCATTATTATTGACCGTGTAAGGGAGTAGGGTCGGTTGCATCAGTTAAGCTCAGTTAGTTGACTAAATGGCTTTTTTTTTTGTAGTGCAAAAACCCTTTTCTGTTTTATTCTTATAGTAAAATATACGACATTTCATCATTTTATTGTTAAAAATAAGTAAATATATTTGTTTTTTTCTTTAAATTCTACTTCTTTCAACATTAAAATGATGAGATGTGAAATATTTTACAATTTATGATATAGGCTAAAGCCGCTTACATCAGATATCTTCGCCATTTTTCTTCCAATCAGATAACCTAACTTTTGAGTAATTTCAGCTAGATGTATGGTGAATTAGAGCCAAGGTCTCTGTTTACTTTTTTGTAAAAGATTCTATTTTATCAATTTCACAAAATGAATAAGAGTTCCAGGCCGATAGTTTCTAAGCAAATTAAACACAGGAGGTAATGGCTGAACTTGGGAAGAAGATAAAATACAAATGATACTCAATTAAAAGCAATTCATTGTAAAATGAATTATAAAATGCTGTTTGCAAATCAAACTAAGTTGACGTTTCGGCCGATTCTCCAGGACAGCGCGAGTATAGATATCTCGGGGAATTTTCATTACTACATTCTAGCAGGAGACTTCGAGGATTGTCTAAACTCACAGCGAGGCCGGAAGAATTAGTCGAAACATCAATAGAGTTTGAAAAGATTTTATAATTGATTGCAATAATAGTGGAGCAAACAGGGGAGGGGGAGCTTAACTCACACACAGGAGAAAAAAAATAGCCTCTAAGGCCTCTATGTCCAACCCGTGGAGCCAATGGATTTTACAATTATTTTTAATTGACTGCCTTTTGCCTTTCATCTTCTAGTTCTCCAAACTTCCGAACCTCTTTTAAAAAGATTTATCGTAATTTCTACTTGAAAGAAATGTTTTATTTTAATAATAATAAAAAAATACAAATAAAGGTTTAAATTTGATTCCTATCAAAAATCAAAATTGCCAGATACGCTTAGTTACATTTTCCTACTGTCTTAAGGTGCGCGTCTCGAAAAACCGTTAAAACATGATTGACTCGAGGCGGCAAGAGATGGCTTTAGTGTTCCCCATAGGAATATAAGGGACTTATTCCATTTCATTCTAGAGCTTCCAGCTAATTAATTAATGGTAGAAAATTAATTATTTTTGAACACAATGATTACTATTTTTTTTTTATTTAATTATCTACAACTTATAGAGTTCCTTTTTTTAAAATATCTTTTATTTAATGCGATTAATCTAAAAAAAAAATTTTTTTTTTTTCGAAAATCAAAAAAAGGGCTTCTATTATTTGTAGATATTTTAAATAGCTTTAATTTTAAAAAAATTTGAGGTCGATAGCTTCAAAATTGTGGCCGCTGGAAACTCCCAAAATTAGCACCCCGAGACGCGCACCTTAAGTAAAATTGCAAATTATTTGATAATGAAAAAAGTTTAATTAAAGAAATGTAACTAGGAGTAGTTGTAATTTTGTTTTATATTTTATCCTATATAGCGAGTGTCCATTTTTAATCTAATTTGATTCATTAACTTGGATATTAAATCTAAAAAGTAAATTTTTTTTTTGTTTCATTTTTTTAGTTTGTCTTAAAAAAAATTGTTAAAAATGGATACTCGAAATATTATTCCGTGTAAATAATCATTAAAATTATAATTATAAGACATTGGAATAGGACGATCAATTTTTTAAAATCTATTTTTGCACATATATTTATAATGATTAATTAAATTTATTAATTTGAACTTTTTTTTTAAGATATATCTTTTATTTTTATTTTTTAAGAATATTAGATATACCCTAAAAAGAGTAGTATTAGAAAATGTTTTGGAAAATAGAGAAAAATCATATATGTCTTGATTAGATATTTGAGGGATTATCGTTTGTTTAATAATTAATTAAATTTGATTTTTTTTTGCTTGGTAAATAAAATTGAATTGAACATTTTCTAAAATTTCATAAATGATCTCAATTTTACACCAAATATTCTATCTAATACAATCCTGAAATGTGTTAATTATCATCATTTCTTATCTCTTTATTCTTATTTATTTATTTAAGCTCTCCAAGATGCGAATTTCTTATTTTTGCCCAAAAATTGGGTCCTGAAAAAATTTGATTTCTTATATAAAAATAAAAAATCCAACGGGTGCAAATGCATTTTTCAAATGTATTATTGAAAAATGTTATTTTAAGAGAAAAAGATGTCTTTAAATATTTACTATTTAATCGAAATTATCGCCTTTCCCAAAATATGCCCAAAAAAGAATTATTTTAGCTCAAAACGCAAATTGTAGCTGTTGTTATATTCTTAAGAAGGTAGAAGAATGAGAGACGCAGCTTAAGTTTTTTTCTTTATTTATTTAATCCACACAGCTATCGTTTCGGGTCCGAGTTTAAGAGCCAAGGCCGGATTTAAGGAGATTGGGCCCAGCATCATCACCAAAATGAACAAAAAGTTATTTTTCGAAATTTAAAGCAAATTGTTTTTGACAATAAAGGATATATTTAAATAATTAAAAATATATTTATTCTAAATTAGTGTCGTTTTTGAC
This sequence comes from Euborellia annulipes, assembly GCA_023213315.1. NCBI lineage: Eukaryota > Metazoa > Arthropoda > Insecta > Dermaptera > Anisolabididae > Euborellia > Euborellia annulipes. Next base: position 40,841 of record JAKCPI010022579.1, on the reverse strand, counting down.
TAATGTTTAATTAATTGGGTAGTACTTTCTTCTCCCTCAATTATTCTATTCTATATGCGTCTTAATCGGCGCACTCACATTCGTTTTTAGTCATTTTTGTGCCGTGCTCGCTATTAAGTGAATGTAAATATTTAATATATAGAGCGCCCCGCAAAAAAAAAAAAATTCAATCGGGTCCCGCACTTAATGGATCCGGTCCTGTTCAGAGCTGGTTCAAACTCGGAACCGAAACGTCAACTGTGTGGATTAAACAAATAAAGAAAAATACTTTAGCTGCGTCTCTTATTCTTCTACCCTCTTATAAATATTTTAGCTCACTATCTCTATTCATATATTTTAATAAATTAGAAAATGTTCAATTCGTTTGGAATCACTAATAAATTTAATTAAAAAAAAAAAAAGATTTTTTTAAGAAAGGAGGTTGTTTCTTTTTTTTTTTTTTTCTTTTTTATTTTCTCGAATATATCCTTTTTGAGCAATAAATATATATTTGCTAATTGTGATTGTACAAACCCTAATTTTAATATTTCATAATCTCTCTATGAAATATTAAAAGGGAATAAAATTGGAGCGCATATAAATATAAATATATAAAACCGTATGTAGATAAAAAAATTTGAAGCAGAGCCATGTGTGGTGAAATATCAACTATTATATATATATATATATATATTGCAATATATATATATATATATGAATAAAGCGCCTCTTTCTCATATAAGGACTCAAAAATTTTGATTTTTTGATAATATTGATAAAACACCATATACATTAGGGCTCTGTGTCGAATAATCAAATGCAGATAGAATAAGTTAGTACGTGAATAAAAGAAAAATCATTTTCGTGTGGTATTTTTATAATAATATTCCTAACAAAATGATAATAAAATATTGTTAATTTATTCATATCAATGCGTCTTTGTTATAACAATTGTTACATTTCATATGGGCTATGTTAATGTTTTTTTTTTTAATTATATATTAAAAAAAATTTTTTTTAAAGTGATTTAAAATTATTTAATTAATAGAGATTTGTTAACTTTTGGATTGTGTAAGAAGGCATGTAAACCCTGCAAAATGGATTACACTACTCGGCAAGAAAAAAAAACCCCGAGATAATTCCTTCAGATTCTTAAATAAAATTACCTCTTGAATTCAAATATGACCTCCGTTTTACCCCACCGCTCACCGTTTTCGGGGTTTAATATTATTAATTAACATAAAGTAAACCAGCATCCAATGTAATTATTTAATATGTTTGATTAATTAATTAGATTAGTTACTCAAATAATGGAGAAATGGAGATATTAGCCAAATTGGAATGATCTAGGTTCAATAAAACTCCCAGAATAAGACGTTTCGGCCTCAATTTATTTGGTCATCTTCAGTTACTGGGTATTATACACATAATGCAAGTGCACATGCGATCAAACCTGGATTTGTCAATAATAAAATGTATTTGCCTCATACAAAATTATATGGCTCCTGTGCCCAAGCTCAGAGATAAAAAAATTTTGTATGAAGCAAATAAATTTTATTATTGACAAATCCAGTTTTGATCACATGTGTCCTTTCATTATGTGTATAATACCAGTAACTGAAGATGGCCAAATAAATTCAGGCAGAAACGTCTTATTCTGGGAGTTTTATTGAACCTAGATCATTCCAATTTGGCTAATATCTCAATTTCTCCGTTATAATCACATCACAGCCACAACCTCAAAAAGCCACTAGTTACTCATATATAAATATATATATATATTTTGCTATAAAACGAGCATAAGTAATATTTGAAAAATATTTATTAAATTATATTTTTTTATATTTTTCAAAAATACTTATGATTGTGTTCCTATAATTTTTAATTTAATTTGAAATTCTACTCAGTCAAGAATAACAAATAGTTCATTTTATGTTCCTTAATATGAATAATTAGAAGACTATTTAAAACCTGTCAACGCCGATATTATATTTCTTATGTTAGCGAGGTGAATAGCTGAATCAATACGTAGTAGAAAAATAAAAGGCCGAGTAGCTAGATTTATTTCTTTATTAGAGAACCCAAGTTCTTATAAGAGGTTTTTCTATTGACTGAACTCTAGCCATGAAGATCGTTGCATAGTCGATCGAAACGTCGCTGTGGTTTTTCTAATAAAGAAATAAACGTAGCTGCTCGTCCTTTTATTTTTCTACATTATATTTCTTATTCTCAATAAGATTCTTGGTTTTTGTCAACAGTCAATGATCTAGTACCGATTCAAAAAAAAAGTCCGAAAGAAAGAAATGAGGGAATTTATTTCTATACTGAATCAAATCAGAATGATGAAATTTTACCTTGATTTGTTTCCATAAATGACCGTGTATAGCTTCTCCTACAACAAAATCCTTGAGGTGTTTGAGCAAAGCTACTTGATAATAGATAGCAACATCAGCTTCTTCTAGGAGGCATAGAGTAAGCCAGTTGACGATCTCAGGCCAGGGAAGGAGATTGTAGAAACACTGGTGCATCCAACTTCTCGATACGGTCCACCAGGTTAGTTGGTGATCCTCTAATAATGAAAATACATCGGGCAGACTCCAGGAAACCACTAGGTCTAAATTCTGACCCACAAGTGAATCAATTAATTGGGCTCTTGTACCTCGAATAGACGGCCAGAGTATTGCGATTTTCGGCATACTCGAAAGGTCTATTAGACTCGAAGCACACCTAAAAATTTAATGAAATTAATAATAAATTCATCTCGCAAATTAACTTAAGCGATATTGACTGCCTTTTTCGTGTCGAAAGAGCGACAACTTTTTCAAACAAAGCTCTATGCCTATGAAAAATTTGTTAAATTTTTTACTTTCTCTTACCTATATATTAATATATAGAAAGTATTATGAACATGTCAAAAATTCGATGTCGAGATATTGATGGAAATACATATTTTGAGGTCCCCTGAGTCCAAAATAGAAGGTATCGCAAATTGCTCTGTGTGGACATTTTTAAGCATGAAGGAAATGAGCTACGAGGTTGAAACTTTATATTTAAGTTAGGCAACTCCCTGAGGCGTGAAAATAAGCTTTTGAACAAAATCTGCCAAAAAGTACTAGTACTTTACTAAAGTACTTTTGAAGTTTTTTTCGATTTTCTCAAAATTGGTTCTAACAATTTTGATTAAAATTCATAAATAACTATATTTTAGATTCTCTTTAAAATGCATATCAGTAAAATTTTTCGTGAAAATTGTTTGAAGTACACATTTTTCAAATTCATTTTCCGGCTCTTCCTTCCATAGAGCCAATGTTAAATCCCTATGGAGATTTGCATGTAAATTTCGATTCAGGGGTGCCCCTTGGAACTTTTTACACATTAAAAAAAAAATTTTCCAAGTCTTATGAAATTTTGTATTTATTTAGGATTCTCTATTGTGTATAAAATATCCAAATATGAGATTAAAATTTTGAAAAATAACCATAGTTTATTTCGAGCAGTCAACAGTTAAAATACTTTTAACAAAACTGTTTGGTACGGTAAGAGAAAGTTGTGTGCTGTGCAACGATCACATCAGATTTTTTAATTTTAAAGATAGTGGCTCTACCTGTTGAGATCTCCGTTGCACAAAAGAAAAATGGTAGCCAAAAACCAATCGAATTGAGTTGTCGATGAATTATTACATAAAGCTTTAGACATTTTCGCCAGTTGATTCAAATAGAATAAACTTGATGGGATTTCAGTCAATAGTTGCAATCTGTATCCAAAATTGACAACTAAATCGATAGCCAGTAATTGTTCCTTTGAGAGGCTGATGTCATTTATTAAATCAAAATTGAAATAATTCATTAAATGAGAACTTGATTCTTGTTCAGTCATTTTTTCAATTAATTTTATTACGTTTGAAGGCTGAAAGTAATTTAAAAAAGGTAAATATAAATATAAATAATACCAAAAATGGTATTTTGCAAAAATTATATCCTAAAAAAAATTAATTTAAAACCATTTAAATCAAAATCCCTTAGGAAAAAAATTTGCGGTTATTTAAGATTGTTTTCTGCAATATAAGGATTTATTTATTACCTGTATAGGATATTTACAGCAACGTCTGAATTCCCGTTTTAGGTCATCAATGAAATAAACTTGTTCATTTAAATATTCTTCAAAAACAGTTTCCTTTCCTAGATAATCAATTGAAATTAATTCAACGCTGCGACTCTCCAATTTATCCAAAATTGAATTTAATAATTCATTTGCATTTTCCACAGAACGTTCTTGAGTAAATCTTTTATTATTAATTTCTAAAGTAGCTAATAGTATCTCATGTCGAAGTAAAATAAATTCATCCAAAATAATAATACTATTATCATCTTCAAGGCAGGTTTTCTCCTTTTGTAATTCGATTAGTTGAGACTGAAAAAAATTGTATACTGCAATAATTAAAATAGAAAAACGATTTCCAGCACTAGGAACGGGAGTTAGGGGAAAAATCCCATGCTCCCGGACCCTTTAAACTAGAATCACAAATTCCTAATGAAAAAAAAAATTAAATTATTTTAAAAAATTGCACCAAGAAAAAAATAATATTTAAATATTTAAAAATATTTTCAATAAAATTTTCCTTTTGTAAGAGGCCGTGTCTTTTAAGATCAAATGCTTAATTGGACCCTGTTACGCATTAGTGTGTCAAGCGCCAGGTCTTGAGAAAATTAACATTAAAGTTTTTCTGATTTACTTTGTTTTGATTAGATTATATATCATTTTTTTTTTGTCAATTGTGCAAGTAACATTAAATATAAATTTTTTTAGGACATATTTCATATTATTAATTATAGCATTTGAAACAATATTTAATTTTTTGGCGCTTGACACACTAATGTGTAAAAGGGTCCAAATGATCATGGGAAAAATTTTTTTCCCCTGAAGCGCATATATTCTGATTTAAAATCTAAACTTTTTTTGAAGGGGAGGGGGCAGAGGGCTCGCATTTATACACAGCCCCTGAGCCCGATAAGAGACTCTGCGGACTGATTCGCACTTGGGAATATAGTGTATATTGTATAATCAAATTCAAATCAAAAACACAACAGCAATTGGATCATAGTAAAATTAAAACTAGAATGTTTTGAGGAAATTGTTGAAATTTGTTTTTTTAAGTCTTCAACCTTTTCGAATCCGGCTAATAATGATTAAGATAAATGAGCTCAGGAGTTTCTACAATATATTGATTTTCCGATTTTAAGAAGATATATCTTATGAACAAAATAGTTTTCATATTTCCTTTTACCTGAATATTAAAATTCGCCTCCAAAAACAACCAGATGTTCAAATTAGTTGCTAATATTTGTAAAAGAACAAGAGTAGCTAGATGGAGACTTTCCTCTTCATTCATTCTTAATTGTAAAAGATTGCAGACAATTGAAGAAGTTGAATCAGTAAATAAAGATATGAGGCTCTCCAAAGCTAAAAAAAAAAAAAAAAAAAAAAGTAGAAAAATAAAACTAATTCAGATCTATTCTCTAAAAATAGACGTAAAAATTTAACATCATAAATTGTGTGTTAAAAAGTAAAGTAATAACACCAGTGTTAAAAAAATTCTATTCTCTAAACCAGTGGTTCCCAACCTTTTTTGATATGCGGCACAAAAAAAATGTTGAGGCCCAGTGTATGTGTAAAAAAATGTGTTGATACTCTTAAAATTTAAAACAAAAGTGTGCAAAAGGATTTGCTTTAAACAAATAATTGCTTTAAAAAAAAAATTGAAAAATTTTATTATTTTCTTTATTTTAATAATTTTTTATCTTTCCTTAGACACCCGCAGCCCAGTTCCAATCAGCCCGCGGCCCACGGGTTGGGAACCGCTGCTCTAAACTAAGTTTTAACAGCAACATTAACATTTCAATTTTTAGCACAAGGTGTTAACAATCCATATGAAGATAGCTATGTTTTCTGCTTGTTCGTGTTTTACATCCCTCGATAACCTCCCGCGCATGCGCATTTGTTATTATCCATTTAGTAGGCCTATTTTTTCACACACCAGGGTTAAAAAAATGCTATTCTCTAAACCAAGATTTAAATGCGACGTTATCATGTTACATTTATCTCAAATCTATCAAAATCATAACTTTACTTTTTGGTTAAAGACCCCATTTTGATGCATTAAATACGGCGTTAAAGGCACCCGCATAGATATGACATTAATTTTTAACACTATTGACTAAATCTGCTTTTGGAGTTAGTTTTTGCTTACAGAATAGCAATTTGAGCCAATGTGGCTTTAAAATGAATTAACGCTGATTTCAGATGTTAATAAAAATGAACGTTTTTGTTTTGGGAATAGACCTGATTGGGAGCTATTTAAATTTTAAAATACCTTTGACATCGATTGAGAAGAAGCTAATAGTTTTGGTGATCTGTTTGATAGCTTCCTCTTGGTTTTTTATTCTTCCACTATGATAAGCTTCAGAGATATTTTGAACTTGTTTTTCAAAAATTGCATTCGATTCAATCAAGAGAAGATGAATGTCTTCTTGATTTGCATTAATGATCGTCTGAGAGAGAGCAAGCCAGGGTATATTATTCATATCCTTCCGATGAAGCCAACTCTTGAGCAAACGGTCCAGACATCGACATCGGAGAATTATCTTAAAATTGCCCAAAGTTGTCCTGCCGATAAGAGAGAGGAAATTCTCTAGTTGCCTGGAAAGTAAATTTTTCATTTTAAAAATATTCATGATAATTTAACATAAATAATTCTAATTGCCTAGAAGAAAAATATTTTTTTTTAAGTCTATTATTTGATATGCATTGACAGAATTATAAATATTAGGAGTAATATTATAAAAAAAATATTTTTCTTGTTCAGTATCTGGAGTTTGGGACGTTTTGGCATTATTTAAATAAATATTACACCTGTTCATTATAGAGTCAAATGGCAAAGCAAAGCAATGGGTCAATTGCAGGGTTAGTGTATTTAGTATGAAAATAGAGGAGGCTCATGTTTAATTGGATTTAGAATCTAGAAGTGCAAAACAACTCTGGTTCAAGTCAAGCTTGCCATAAATAATTATCATATATTGTTAATGTCTCGTACTAGGTAGGAAAGTGGAATAATCTCACCCATAGGCCATGTTCTCTGGAACGGCCACTTCAATTTAACCTAGTATGAAAATCTTTCAATATAAAATGTTTATAGCCGAAAGGATTTAAACTTAAGAGTTTTCAATATCTTATCCCCATTTGCCATTGTTAAAATACAACAACCCAGCCTCCTTACTATTTTGTATTAAATAGAAAATTAATATACCTTATAAAAATATCCTTTTCTTTTGTCTGGTACAAATCTTGTAAAACCAACTCCTGGTACTTGTCTATTATGGTCTCGACGAGGATCGAATCGGAATTCTCAAGAGCAACGAAACCCGATGGAGTTGAGAAAAGAATACCACAAAGATCAATCAATTTGAATATATTATCGAAATTATTATAGATATTATTTCTTAGTAGATTATCAGTTAATTTCGCTAGCGATAATCCAGGAAATGATTGATAGAGCAACGAAAGTAAATAAGCATTCGCTAATTTGGAATTGTTTTTTAGAAATCCCATTAAGAGTTCCAAGATGTGTCGTTCCTGAATTAACTCCATATCTTGATTCAATAATGGATCAAATAATTCATCTAGCAATTTAGGTGTAAACAAATTTGCACAATTTGTGCCAAGGAGAATATTAAATTTCTTTATTAAAATACTATTGTTTATTTTATATTTGAAATTTTGTATTAAGCTTGATATAAATAACTCAATTGTGATTGGCTGTTCACTCGATGAAATTGTGATTGGAAATAAATTCCGTCCTTTATTATACTTTAAAATTTGAATAAAGAAGTTCAAAGAGTGTGAAAATATTGCAAATTCTATAACGTTCTTGTTGAAAATTCGATGGTCGAAATAAACGTTGTTTTCCCTGGGATGAGGATTCTGAAGGTATGAATAGACTTTATCAAGCATGAAGCGGAGTAGCGAAGAAGAATTGCTGAGAATTTTGAAGAAAACTTGTCGGCCAAAAAGGCTGTGCAGCCATTCCCTAGACCAACTGGCAGACGGATCAAGTAGGCAGATCAAATGCAATGGATGCAAAACAATGGATGGCTTTCTCTCATAGGTGTGAAATGAGATGAGTCCGAAGAAGGATTCCATTATTTCGGTAGCCCAGATTTCACCAAAACGTACCCAATTCTTGGGAATTTCCTTTGCCATTTGAAGGACCAGGTGACAACATTTTATAAGATGTTGGTGTGAGATGTTTGCCAAATCCAAACCAAATTTAGAATTTGGATATATTATGCTCCTCTTCTTGGTATAATGTGTCAATAGAGAATCGTTAATATTCAAAAATCCTAGTTTAATCAAATTCGAGGATGAAGAGGTTGCAAATTTTACAAAAATTTTAAAAACAATCAGAAAAACATCATCCTGTGAATGAAATAAATTTTCACGCAAGGATCGCGAAATTTGTGGCCAAAATTCGTTTGTTATCAATTCTGAAAATCTCATTTGCAAGATATATAATAAAGTTTGTGTTTTTGTTGGTAAATTTCTTTGATTTGATAAATTTTTCACAATCTGTTTCCATTTGTTTGTAGACCCGCGAAGCGCGTTCGCAGCTGTAGCCTCATTATTCATTAAATCTTCATTCTCATCATCTAAAATCAAAATTTCCTCTTCTGATATCGATTTTTTATTTATTTGCAAAATTCCTTGATCAATTTGATTTTCAATCGATTGTATGAAATTATTCATTGACTCAGATTCTTTGATTTTCTTTGTGATATTGTGAGCCTCGATGTTCCAAGTCTGGTGGGAAATATTTCCAACTGATTTCAATTCGGACTCTATGATAGGTGTGAAATGATCCTCAATTGATTTGCGCAACCATCTGGCAAGATCGTTGTCCAGGAGAACTGGATCCGTCATGTGGAGCTGACTCAGGGAAGATTCGATCTCCTCCAAGGGCCGATCTTTCAAAGAAGGATCATTCTCCAAGCTCTGAACAAAATCTAGCACAGATTGTTGTAGTCGGTTATTCGAAGACATTATCTAAAAAATAAATAAAATAAATTTTTTCAACAAATAGAAATAAATTTTTTTTTCACAAATATTTCGACATGCATAACTTTTATAAGAGCGATTAAATGGGGTTTTTTCTTTTCTAATTGCTTTCATAACAATGTGCCACTGAAAGTGTGGTGCCTGACTGTTCGCCTGTCTTACGCCAGACATAAAGAAAAAACCGTTGAATATTGGTGGGGGGAGGGGGGGGGCAAAAATTTTAGATTAGATTTTAGATTCCTGTTGGGAAAGAAATTTGGATATAAATTACCACGAAAAAAATTTAAATTTTAGACAACCACACTATTCGGTAAATATTAATAGTAACAATGAAAAAAATTATAACACTAGGCCTAATTTACTACTTGAATGAATTGATAACATTTATAATCATTTACTTACAATAGCTTTATTGAAGAAAAATATTTAAAAAAGTTGTTCGATAATGATAATGTTTCGATGGAGAGGTACAGAATGTTGGACAAATATCCACAAGTTTTGAAGATCTGAAAAAATATAATTTAATCGTTAATTGCAAAAAATTATTTATGAAGAAGAGAGTTCAAGTATTATTATCATTTTTTTCAATTATTTAAATGAGTGACAATTCAACGGATCCACTAAAATAAAAAATAATCAAGTGTTTGAGATAGGTATTATAGAGAGAATAAAGGTTTAAAAATAAAAACAATTATTTATAGAAAATAAATAAAATTGTTACCTTAAAATATTTTCAGATCTGTCAAATTTATTCATAATTAAAAATGAATTAAATAAAAAAAAAGGAAAACAGAACAAAAATTTAAATATTTGTAAAACTTTGACAGTTCTGGTTTGTTTACTTTTTGTTGCTATGTACTTTGGTTGCTAAGAAGGGCTGCCAATATCAAATTATTGATCCCACTATATTTTGCATAGCAAAGAGATACATGGAGGAAATTAACAAGATTCCCAAGGTCATTTGAGGGGTTAAAATTTTTACTTTTTTATATATATATAAGCCTGATATTACTTTATAAGGCTGATTTGTTAAATCAATAAGTAGCTTGATCTCCTAAAGTTGTCTAGGGTTTCCCTACAAAATATTGAAATGAAACTCCGGGGAACGAATGACCAAATCAAAAATCTTACTTAATTCTCTTAATTTTTAATTCTAAAATAATGAGTTGTATCTAATCACTTTATACATGGACCCAGGCTGGGCCTATACGGTTTCTAGAAGTTATATCCTGGTGTCCCCAATGCATTTACCAGACGTTGTTAATGGTTTTTTTTTTAAGAAAAAAGTAATAAATATTGGGGTTGGGTGGAACAAAGGGTGTACCATGTACAAAGAGTGACAAATTAAAGCTCCCAGCCCCATGTGTTTTCTTAAGTACTTATTTCCATTATTTTTATAAAAGAAGGTTGTTACCATTGCAACCATTTCTCCTATCTTTTCTATTAAGTACAAGAGTAAAGTGGTCTTCATAAGATTTCAAGATCAAAATGAGAATATACATTTTAAAAAGCATCTAAAAAAAAATGATTGATTTTTGAATTTTAATCACAGATTTTAATCAAAATCGTTGGAGCGGATTTTAAAAAAAATAAAAAAAATACTGAAAAAGTACATCAGTAAAGTACTAGTACTTTTTGGCCGATTTTGTTCAAAAACTTCATGTCTGGTCCCATGGAGGTACTGAACTTAAATATAAAATTTCGACCTCCTAGCTCTTTTCCTTCTTGAGATATTTTGTTCACACAGAAACACACACAGACAAACCATGCCACAAAAACCACTTTTTTGGGCTCAGTGTACCTCAAAACGTGTATATCCATCAAAATCTCGACATCGAATTTTTTACATGAATCCAATACTTCCTCTCTATATATTAAGATATATAAGGTAAAGTAAAAACATAAGTTAAAGTAAAAACAATAAAATAATCACATGTGTAAGCTTTAACTTTAGTACTTCTGAATTCGTTTAAAAGAAAATGGCTCAATTATCAAAGGTTTTATTCATTTTGATATTTCAAGCTATTTTTAAAAGTATTTTATGTTCATATCATTTATATCTTTTAGTTTTGATTATTATTATAATAAAACAAAAGACAATACAGGGTTTATACGAATGTAAATAATTTAAAAGAATAAATGCATTTGATGTCGAGACGCAAGTATAAATAAATGCATTTGTCTGGCGGGCAAATGACCGTCCCGTTGTTGCTGTTGTGAATAATTTGAAAAAGCTGCCGCCCAGTTGATTAATAAAGATGAGCTAGCTAACCCTTAGTAATGGTGCGCGACGACGGGATTCGAACCCGTGCCCCAGGCACGCGGATGGCCCACATGGCGCGTGCCCAGTCACCCATCTGCAAAATTTATACATTCAATTATTCCATTTCTTTCAAAAAAAATACATTCTATGTTCATGTTTTATTTAAAAAGATTAAATATTATATGCGTGAAAAAAAGACATTGACAGATTGTCAGGTTGCAGTCAGACATAGTCAGACAGGCATATTTATTAATATTTAGACTATATACATTAAATTGAAATTATTTAATAAAAATGAAACTGGTTTATATGAAAAAAGTTTAATATTTTAATTCAAATTTCAACTTATTTACTTTTAGAATCGAACCTTTCTTTATAAGTTGTTCCGAAAAAGTGCCTCTCTGGATAAATATTACAAAAATTCAAATAGAGGAAAGTTACAATGAGGAAATAAGTTTTTTTTTTTTTTTAATCCCTTTTCGGCTACTGAGGCCATTTACTTTATTAAATAAATGATTTAAATACATAGTATCGATGGCTACCGGGTTACGTTCAAAACGCTGATTGCTAGGGGTCACTAATCCCGAGCTTTCCCCGCACTTGGCATCACTTAACGGCAACGATTGGGTTCCGTTGCCAGGCCCCTCGGCAGGAAATTAGTTAAGATTAAAAAATTTCAAAATATTGAACTAAATATTATATGGACCCTGTTACGCATTAGTAAGTCAAGAGCCAGCTACCGAGTTTTGAGAAAATTAACATTAAAGTTTTTTGTTTTCATTGGATTATATATAATTTTTTTTGTCAATTGTGAAAGTAACATTAAATATAAATTTTTTTAGGACATATTTCATAAAAAATACTATTAATTATAGCATTTGAAACAATATTCCGTGCTTAGCTCAATCTTTAATTTTTTGGCGCTTGACACACTAATGCATAAGAGGGTCCATATACTCGTATATAATATATAAAAAAAGGACCGGAGAAGAAAAGCCAACATTTGATAGACTCCTCTCACAATAATTAGTAAATATGTCGACCGGCATCACGCCTGGACATCATCAGTCCAAAAAAATGTTTTTTTGGAGGACCAGTGTCAATCAATATGTTAACAAAAATTTTACATGAAAAATAAAATTTTTTCCAAAGAAAAAAATATTTTTCTCAAAACTTGGAGGAGGAGTCATTATCCCCTTTATCCCCCCCCCTTTTGTATCCGCCCTTGAATTAATTCTTGTTCATCTCTTTGTAATTTTTCGTGCTGATGATGACCAGGCGCGATGCTGATCAAAATATCTATTAATTAAAAAATCTGGTGTGACTGGCGCACAGCACACAACTTTCTCTTACCCTTCGGTAAGAGAAAGTTGCGCACTGTGCTGGTCACACCAGATTTTTTGTGTCGAGATATATTTAGTTTCCGATAGCACCTTAGTTTCAAACTTGCATTTTAAATGTTGACTGCTTCAAATAAACTATGGTTATTTTTCAAAATTTTAATCTCATATTTGGACATTTTATACACAATATAGAATCGTAAATAAATACAAAATTTCATAAGAATTGGAAAAAAAAAATTTTAAATGCGTAAAAAGTTCCAAAGGGGACCCCCTTTTGAATCGAAATTAACATACAAATCCCTATAGGAAATTAACATTGTTTCTATGCGAAGATAAGGTGGAAAGGGAATTTAAAAAGAGTAGAGAGAGACGATAATGTTTGCAAGTGGGAGAGATATATATATATGTTTTCTTTGAAACAATTAAAGACACAAATAAATTTAAAAAAAATGGGAATTTAAATAATAATTGATTTTTAATCTAATAAAAAGAAAAAGATTTAAATTCCGTTACCATGGCAACCATTTCTATCTTTCCTATGAAGAACAAGAGTAAAGTGGTCTTCAGAAGATTTCAACGGCAAAATGAGAATATACATTTTAAAGAGCATCTAAAAAATAGTTCATTTATGAATTTAAAAAAAAATCCTTGGAGGGAATTTTGAGAAAAATCGAAAAAAACTGAAAAAGTACATCAGTAAAGTACTAGTACTTTTTGGCCGATTTTGTTCAAAAGCTTATTTTGAGCGTGTGGGAAGGTACCTAAGTTAAATATAAAATTTCAATCCGGTAGCTCAATTCCTTCATGCTAAAAATCTGTCCACACATACAGACACACGCACGCACACACACACACACACACACACACACACACACACAGACCAATTTGCGGGACCCACTTTTTTGGACTCAGGGGACCTCAAAACATGTATATCCATCAAAATCTCGACATCGAATTTTTGACATGATCGCAATTTTTTTTCTTTTTTTTTTTTTTTTTTTTTTTTTGTTTTTTTTTTTTTTTATTTCCCCCTCCCCCCTTTTTATATTTTAAATTTTATTTTTTTTGCCCTTTCCCCCCCCCTTTTGTTTTTTTCCTCCCCCCCCCCCCCCCTCCCCTTCCCTTTTTTTATTTTCCCCCTTTCTTTTTTATTTTATACTTTAAATTTATTTTTTTTTTTATTTTTTCAAAATTTAACATTATAAATTATTTTTTCTTTTTTTTATTTTTTTTTTTTTTTTTTTTCTTTTTTTTTTCTTTCTTTCCATCTTTTTTTTCCCCTTTTTTTTTTTTTTTTTTTTTTATTTTTTTTTCTTTCCTTTTTTTTTTTCCCAATTTTTTATTTTTCATATTTTTTTTTTTTTTTTTAAAAAACCATTTTTTTTTTATATTTTTTTTTTAATTTTTTTTTTTAAACCCTTCTATTTTTTTTTTTTTCAATTTTTATTTATTTCCTTAATTATCCATTTTTTTTCTCCCCCCCCTTATATAATTTCCATTTCTTGTTGTTCCTATTTTGTTGATAATTTTAAAATTCTCTTTTTAACTTTATTAAAAATTTATAAATAAAATTATTTTAAAATTTTTTAAATATTATAATTAAAAAAAATATTAAATTTTAATTAAAATTTTATTTAAAATATTATATTTAATTTTTTTTTTTATTTAATTTTTTTAATTAATTATTATTTATCTCCCCCCCCCAACAAGACCCCTGGGGCGGCCGAGCGGAAAGAAAAAAATCCTTTACACATTCCCCAGCGTCTTAAAAATTATTTTTTTCCGGTTTTCGTTGGCGCGGTTAAAAAAATCTAAGGGAATTTTTTGGGGTTTTTTTTTTGTGGGGGCCCTCTTTCCCCCCCCCCCCCCTCCCCCCCCCCTTTCTTCCCCTCTAATTATTTTAATTATTTTAATTATTTTTTTTTTTAATTTTATTAATAAATATTTTAATTTTTATTCTTTTTATTAATATTTTATTTTTTTTTTTTATTTATTTATTTTTAAAAATAAACTTTTAAAAAAATTTTTATTTTTTTTTTAATAAAAAAAAAAAAAAAAAAAATATAAATAATAAAAAATAAATTGTTTATCCCAGGCCATGTCAAAGAGGGGGGGGAGGGGGAGAGGGAGGGGGGAAGGGGGGGGAGGAGAGGGGGGGAGAGAAGAACTTTCTTTTTTTTATTTTTTATTAATTTTTTTTTATTAATAAATTTTATAAATTTTTCTTTTTTTTTTATTGGGGGGTGGGCCGGGGGCCGGGCCGGTACCCACCACCCTTTTTATTTGTTTCTTAGTTTGGGGGGGTGGATAAATTTTTTTTATTTTATTTTTGATTATAAAATTTTTTTTATTTAAAAATTTTTTATTTATTTCTTTTTTTTTTTTCTTTTTTTTCGTTTTTTCCTTTTTTTTCGGTTTATTTTGTTTATCGGTTTTTTTTTCGGTTTATTTCCGTTTCTATTTTTTGTTCGGTTTATGAATAATTTTTTTTTTTTTTAAATAATTTTAATTTTATAAAAAATAAGGTATTAAACGATTAATCTTCCCTTCCCCCCACCCAAACTTTCTCTCCTATATATTTCATATATAGGCTAAGAGAAAGTAAAATTATGTGAGTGAGAAGTCCATCAAATGCTGGCTTTTATTCTCAAGTCCTTTCCTTATACATGTGATCTAGCGACAATCTTCCAATTGTAATCTAAAATATAAAATTTCTTTCACTTTAATTGAATTTACACAGATTAGAATTGAAAGCATATAGTGAAAAATTGGAGAAAAAAAAAACAAATGAGAGGATTGGAAGGAGCAGTGACATAAATGTTCAGGGAGGCCTCATCACTCCCCCCCCCGTCCCGAAATTCGGACTACTCTACACCCAAAAAGAGAGGAGTATTTACAGTTATTTAATGTATATTTAGTTTATGTAATAATTAGATTATAAAGTTTTAGAGGTCATGTTTTAATGGATAATACAGTTTTGCTGAGATGTTAATAGAGCCTGTTTATTGTGAATAAATATACTGGCTACAAAAGGTACATGGTCACTTTTCATGCGCTTTTATTTGTAAACACTTGTATTGCTATCATCTATTAATAAACTCAAATTTTTTTGTATATTTTGGATTTTCCTCATTTCCTTTCATATCGGCTTGTAGGCAAGCAATAGTTGAAGGTTTTTAGACAACGTTCTTTAGACAGTAAATATTTTGAGAGGTGCATTTGTATTTGATTGGTTGAAATAGGCAACTAGCTTTTGGATATTTTGAATATATTTTTAAATGAGAAGAGAGAATTCCTCATTCAAACTCAGCAACTTTCCCAACCATTGTATATTGATTCAAACCACCTCTAGATATGAGTCATGCTGTATTTGGATAAAATAAATCTGTTTTATGAATTATGCTCTCGTCAAGATGACTGAAACAACATAATATAAAAAGAGAAGGAAGAGCGGAGAAAGAGAGGCTTATAAGAAAACATCCTCTGTGGTTTTTATCAAGGAAACGTAATCCCTCGGGTGCATTTTGGCTTCCCGGCTTAAATAGAACATCATCAGGTTCATTGTGGAATCTCCAGGAAGGAAGTCTCACTTTTTATGCGTTAAAAAAAAACTTTATCGCTCTTCTTTTTATATCCCAGATTAAATTAGTAATAAAAAGAGTAAGATATATTAGTTTTTTTTTGTGCATCTTGTAAATAAAATAAAATTTTTTTTGTTGCCCCTATATATAATGAAATTTTTTTAGCAATTAACTGATAATTAAATTATATACATCAAATAGTTAGCATATAACCGATTGATTGAAATTTGATTTAAAAAAATTTTAAATATGAAAGCCAAAATAAGGAGTTTGTAACCAACTGATATATAGGCCTAAATTAAAAGTTCAAAAATTGATTATTTCATAAGGGATGTTTTTACGTTTAGAGGGGGTAAGTTAACTTTCGTTTGCCTGCTCTTCATTAAGTTAAAGATGTGCTTTGCAAAGAAGTCCCGTTACTCAAATTTAACAGGTTCAGTTTACTTCCTGAAAGACAAAGTCTGCCATCTGTATTCATTGAGAGGTTGAAGGTAGCCATATGTCAATCGAGTAAAAATGAGGAAGTCTCCAAATCATTGGAGAGGAATTAACAAACTTTATTGTTAAAAAAGATATGGTTGTTATTAATTAAACTTTGGTGGGTTAGAATCCCACCAAGTTTTATATTTTTTACTTTCTCTTACCTATATATGTTAGTATATGAGTCGTCCATTTCCAAAAGTGCCTAATTGACAAAATTTGAAAAGTTGAGATTTTAATTGCATGTTGTTCGCACACAGTGGCTTCATTTCAACTTTTTCTTGGGGGGAGGGCAAATTTTTTCTTGGGGGGGGGGGCGAAACATTTTTTTTTCATAAAATTTACTACTAAGGTACTCAAATTTGGCCAAAACATTTAATTTAATTAATTGTTCTGTTCCAAAACTACTTGCTTGCTAACATGAAGATGCCGATTTTCATGAAGTCGAAATGACTTTTGGAAATCAAAACTTGTTAATAGCAATGAATAATAGCTTCCACAAAATTGTATATTTTGGTAAACTGGGGGACATTTTTATAGTGCAGACCTATATTTCTACACTTTTTAATAATGATTATTGATGGCTAACCTGCTATTTTTATGGAATTTTCTTTTTTGTTTTTCTATGTTGATTGATACTGACCATTTGCATTTACAGTGCCAAAACTCGCTAATTGCAAAAGGTCCGATTCCAAAACTAGCTAATTACAAAAAACTTTTCCAAAAGTGTCTAGTTGAATATTAAAACAGTTTATTACAGCTATATATGGAAAATAATACCGACCTAAGACCTTGTAAATTGTGTTCCTAATTTATTTACAGATTTTATAAACATAACAGTCATAAATTAACTCTTGAGTTAAATAAAATACAGGTTTTTCTCGATTGCAGAAAATTTGTTCCCGATGCAACTAGACACTTTAGAAATGGATGACTCATATATATATGAGTCATATATAAGCTTATATAGAAAGTATTGGATTCATGTCTAAATTTCGATGTCGAGATTTTGATGGATATACACGTTTTGAGGTCCCCTGAATCCAAAAAGCGATTTTCGCAACATGGTCAATTTGTCTGTGTGTGTGTGTGTCTGTGAACAAAATAAAATATCTCAAGAACGAAAAGAGCTAGGAGATTGAAATTTAATATTTAAGTTAGATACCCCACTGGGACGTGACATGAAGCTTTTGAACAAAACCGGCCAAAGAGTACTAGTACTTCGATTTTCTCAAAATTCGCTTTAACGATTTTGTTTAAAATTCAAAAATCAATTATTTTTTAGATGCTCTTTAAAATGTATATTCTCATTTTGCCATTGAAATCTTTTGAAGATTTGATATTTATGCATTTGTATGTGTGTAGGTCTACAATGGTTTGTTTTTAGAGGAGAAAGAGTTGTGCAAGACCGAAGAGCTCTCAATATTTGGGGCCAAGTTTTGACAAAAATATAAGGAATAAAAATTCGGAAAGAAATTTAAATTAATAAAAACAGGATAAGTAGAAAAAATTGAATGCTGATTTCTTTACTTTCCTCCACAAGACTCAGGCCATGGATAGGAGTATTCTCTGAAAGGCCCTGGGTGATTATTTAAATGTTAGAAATAATAAAAAAATATTACCTGCTCCAGGGCTGCGAAATTGCACGAAGCATCATCCTGATCGGCTTCAACTCGACACTTGACACTTAATCACTATTGCGCTCGAGATATTCGCACATCTGAAAAAAAAAAGAAAACATTTATTAGAATATCTTTTGATACAATTGCAAAAACTTGATATTTGAAAGATGTAAAATAATAAAATTCTGCTCTTATAAATTGATTGATTATTAAAATTAATAATTTGTAGAGTGAGAATTAAAGCGTTTTAACAGGAGATTTAGATATGCGACCTTCATCTACCATGTTATCTGTACGCGCCTCCCACCCTATATTTACGATAATCTGTCTCCCGGCACTTCCACCAGGGCACGGGGTTTGGATTGCCTGAGACATACATCGGGCCTTATGTCACGATCTTTCGCTGTTACTAGCAGCAGAGTTTGGAATGCCCTCCCCCTGCATGTCCGTGGAGCTTCCAATTTCAGAACCTTCCGTTCCCTGCTATCCGTCCATCTGGGGGTGAGAGATTCTGGGAGATTTTGAGAGACAGATATGGCGCCGTTTTTGATCGGAAACTTGGTCACCTGATTCCTGCCCAACACTGTCGCGAGTCGAATGATCGATGGATATAAGTGGGTGCTTAATAAATGTATGACAAATTTACTGTGTACACTATGAGGGGCAACCTGCCCTATGTACATGTTTGAATAAATAAATAAATAAATAAATAAATAACTAAAGTTTAAAATTTAGAATGCGATCGAAAAGACGACAGCCCTGGCTTGTGAGATTAAATAACTAACGTAACACCTTTATAATAATTAAAAATTCAGCAAAACTTGAATTCATGTCATTATTTCATCTCACCCATTTACATGCAAAAGGATAATCGTCAATCACCAAAACGTCAAAAAAGAAAAAAAATTAAAAGCTTTTTTTTCTTTTTATACCGCAATATTCAAATGAAAAATAATTAAATTGTAAATTTCAAAGGAATCGTCTCTTTCTGTGTTCACAAACGCCGATGCATTTTATTATGCACTAAAATGAATTTCTGGTAAAAATTTTTAAACTATCTATGTGTATATTTTAACCCTTAATGAATAAATCAAACTATAAATTATTGTCAGATGAGAAGAAGAAAATTCGCAGCTAGTTATATTTCATTATTTTTATTCCCATTATGTTGACGTTTCGATCCCGGTTGGGATCAAATGGTTGGGAACAAATGGGTGTTAAATGTGTGTTTTTTTAATTAATTTATTAATTTAATTTAATTATTAAATAATTTACACATATTTAACACCCATTTGTTCGGAGGATGATCCCAACCGGGATCGAAACGTCAACATAATGTGAATAAAAATAATAAAAAATCTGGTGTGACTGGCGCACAGCACACAACTTTCTCTTACCTTCGGTAATCGAAAGTTGTGTTCTGTGCTTGTCACACCAGATTTTTCGTGTCGAAATATATTTAGTTCCCGACAGTACGGAACATATGAATTCAGATGTAAAATTTATAAGTATGGGAAAATATTTATATTTTGTTACCATGGCAACCATTTCTCCTATCCTTCCCTATGAAATACAAGAATAAAGTGGTCTTCAGAAGATTTCAATCGCAAAATGAGAATATACATTTTAAAGAGCATCTAAAAAATAATTGATTTTTGAATTAAAAAAAAAATCGTTGGAGCAAATTTTGAGAAAATCTAAAAAAACTGAAAAAGTACATCAGTAAAGTACTAGTACTCTTTGGCCGATTTTGATTAAAAGCTTATTTTTCCGGTCCCGGGGGGTGTTTAACTTAAATATAAAATTTCAACCTCCTAGCTCAATTCCTTCATGCTTAAAATTGAACACACACCCACACACCCACCCACACACACACACACCCACACACACACACACACACAGACAGACCATGTCGCGAAAACCACTTTTTTGGATTCAGGGGACCTCAAAACGTGAAGATCCATCAAAATCTCGACATCGAATTTTTGACATGAATCCAATACTTTCTCTCTATATATATATTTCATATATACATAGGTAAGAGAAAGTAATATAACTAGCTGCGAATTTTCTTCTTCTTCTCACCTATCCTGATTTAACTACCAGCTATAAGCCCTACGTATCTATAAATTATTGTAAAAATTTATTTACCAAAATGAGATCCTGGCCCAGAACGACGTCTGGTCTGTTGCCAACATGAACGCCTTTCTCTCTCTCTGCAAGATTATAAGGACGTTTCGTTTAGAATGTGAATCAAGCAGGTAGAGGGATGCTCCTTTGAGAAACTAGAAGAAAAGAAGAAAGAGAATTAGATAAAACCTTCTTTTATACACAGACATACACACAATAATAAATAATATAAGTATAATAATAATAAATATAAGTGTGATTGTTATATCCCTCAACTCCCTCCTTTACTCAAAAATAGCACCCCTCTGGGTTAGAAAAGCATTTAGAGCTGAGGGCTGCTTATTTCAGATCTAAAGTTGCAACACCAATCAGTATCTTGCTCGGAAGATAGAACATAAAACAATCAAAAGCTTCAAGCATAATTTATGATCTATAAAGTGAATCCTGAGCTATGCAAAAATTAAAATATTATCTCAAAGCTCTACATTTATAGTTGAATATCGAACATCAAGACCAAGTTAAATTGAATAACACAAAAAACATTAAAAGAAATTGATAAATTGTAAAGTCTCTCTCAGTTTTCAATTAATAGATAATTTTTCAAATAAATTATGCCATTAGGCATGAATAATAGAAATAAATACATTTAAATATATATATATATATTTTATACATATAAAAATAATCCAAAAATTGAATACCAACTTTATTCTATTTTGAATATATATATATATATATATTTGGCTCAAATAAACTAAATAATCAAACTAAATAATTGTCAATGCAGGAAGGGAATTTGTCTCGTTTTGTTATGAAATCACAATAAGCCAAATCTGGTCTCTTTGATAAGAAATGAAATCTAATTGGAAAAAAATTCAATAACAAAAAGCAAGAGAAGATGAATTTGTTACGAAATACAATTAAAAAACCTCCATCTCTGAAAATGAAATTTCCTAAGAGTATTAAAAAACCCCAGAACAAGAAATATATAGAATGCAGCAAATTGAAATTTCTTCTCTAAAAACTCAATTATCTATAATAGTCGTTTCTAAATAATGCGTATTGTTAAATGTCTATGATCCTATACCAAACGTCGCGGGTTCGGACCCAGGCAGTCCGATGATTTTATTTAAACCATTTGGATACCAGATGGCTTAAATAGAAATGCCTGAACCCACAATATATATATTAATTACAACGGTTATAGTCTAAAGTCTTAAATGGCCTAAGTTGCCAAAAAGACTGTGTGAATGTATGTGTGAGTGTGAATGAGAAAAAAGTGTGAATGTTAAAAAAAAAAAAAAATATCTATATGGCCAAAGATGCCGAAAAGACTTTAAAAAAAGACAAAAATTGGGCTTTTTAAAATATAAACACCTCATATTATCTAAAATTTGAATTACAAATAATTAAATATTCTTAAAAAAGATGTAATATTGTTATAACATCTAATATAGCTTTCATGTTTATTAAATATGCATAAATTTAAATCCTTTTGAGTACTTTCCTCCCCTTTAGTCCGGGATATGTTCTAAGACCGGTTTTCAATGTAAAGCCCAATAAATGCTCTATTTTGAAACCACCAAGTCATATTGCTAAAAAAAAATAAGGTCAGAGATGAGTTGTTCTTGCAAACAGGTTCTAATTCACCCCAGGACTTGTTTCTATTCAAGGGCGTGAAGATTTCAGCTTAATAACACATTGTTATTTGAACGTTTCGAAGGGATATAGATTGAACCTAAGGCCGTTAACAAAAGGCCAATTAACGAAACTTGTTCAATGAACTTTTTATGAAGGGTTATATAATAATTATAATACTGTCGAGCCATCCAGAGATTAAAATAGTCAAGTTTAGAAGACAAATAATCCTCTTATATTATAAAAGTAATGAATGACTGTCCGCAGATAAGTAAATGTGATAGGATACAAAATCACCTAGTAGGGCAGTCTTTATCTTATATCAGCATGTATCTACCAATGCAGCTAATTTATATTTTAAATATAATTATTTAGTGCAATATATAACAACTCTATCTGCAGTTCAATGCTTAATGCAACTGGCATGCAAACAGTAATCTGAATTGATTATTGAATTATCAAATTAAAACCAAAAAGTTTCTTAGATTAGGAGTTTTATTTAATAGGGGCTACCCTACTGGTTAAATTTCTCTCCGAGAACATTTTCCCAAAAAGATAAACAATTTGCCAAATATTCTTTATAAATATTTTCTCAATATATCATTTTTTCCAAACTAGACAAATTAAATAACAATAAAGCTGGTAATAGCTAATTTTCTGATGTTCAATGATTGCATAATACTGGAGACTAAAGAGGCCCATACACGGCGTACTTTGGTACGCGAGCCGGATCCGGGGCTCTCACGAGCCGAGCCGAGCCAAAAATAAATTAAAATACCCTATCAGAGGCACGAGCCCGATCCGTGAGAGCCCACACACGTGCGAATCTGCTCCCGTGCCGAGCCCAGACGGATCTGTCCCGGCTCGGCTCGCTAGAGTCCACACTCATGCGGATTCGGCTCGTTTGATGGCGAGCCGAGCCGGGTTCTCCTACTAAAGTACGGCGTTATAGGGCGCTTAAGAGAGAAATTAAATGATTAAATGATTAATGGAATGTATATTAAGAAATTTGGTTGTTGGTTGAAGTTAGAATTTATTCATCAGACTTTTAAGATTTGATACGAGGGGAATTCGGAAAGTAGCCTCCGAAAAGTTTTTGCAAGATAACGCGCGCCCTCACACTGCTGTAGGATGTTTTGCGCAAATTCAAATGGGATGTGTTTCACCATCCTCCCTACAGCCCGGACTTAACTCCTTCTGTTCTCCGCAATGAAGAAATGGCTTGGGGGAAAGCATTTCGCTGACGATAAGGAACTTAAAACATGAGGCCCCTTTTTATTAAGAATGAATTGGTCAAACGGTATTATTTTGAAAAATAGAGGAGAGTTGTACTTAGATATATAAATAAATTTTGTTTCTATGTGCTGGTTTTTTTAACAGCGATTCCGAAGATACTTTCCGAATTGCTGAAGACAGGGGGCACAGATTCATAGGGGAAGGAAAGAAGATCTAAACACAAAATTACTCGAAAAAGAAGTGATTCGACTAGATCTCGAAATATTTTTACCTTTTTATAATAAAATTGAGTTTTAGATTCGCTTCTTCTTTTGAGTACTCGAAGCAATTCTTATTAAAACTTTTTCATTCATTTTTTTCTTCTCCAAAAACATGTTGTTTTTTTTATCTTTTTGCTTGTTCAAGTTCTTCTGTAATTAAATAAAATATGGATAAATATAAATTATTTTAAAAATATGACAAATTGTCATATCTATTAGAGCTAAACGGGAAAAATATAAAAAAGAGGGAATAGGGATGGAAACAATTAGAACTCTGAAACTGTCAATAACTGTACAGAATCGCTAAGCAATTATAAAATTTAAAACATTTATTTATTTTGAAGCTCCTGATCAAGACTTGCAGGAACTAGGCGTAAACTTCCACATTAAAACAGATAATATAAAAATTTAGAATACATAGAAATACAAAGAATTCATAGAATACATAGAAATGGAACAAAGGAGTGTTTAAGGTAAGTCCCTTTATTCAATCAAATTAGTTTGGTAACAGTGAATATCGTAATAGACATCTCCTCCCTCCTTTCTATTTGTTTATAGTCACGCGTCAGGCAGCTGTTTATGTCATTTATATTTAGTTAGCCTACTCTCTCGATATCACTACAATCATTCAGGACTTTTTAATGTGCTGACCCTCCCCTTCTCTCTCTCCCTAGTGTGCACCTTTAATATCAATTTCATTTTCTATCCAGGTGGGCAAGTTTATTATTATTAAATTAAAAAAAAAGGAAGGGGATCAACGGTCAATCGAATATTGAAGGCTCTTAATCAATTATTTTCATAGAACGATGAACAATAAAATTAATAATTATTTTAAAATAACTAGTGAGATTCAGAAAAAAGAGTATAATCAATTTTGGAAAAATATTAGATACTAGCGGTGGTAGGGTTGCCCTCGGCAATTAGATCTTGCACCATAATATGAAAATATGAAATAAATTTTAGGGGAGGTAGATGACATTTGATGAACAAAAAATTTCAAAATTTTATTATCTTGAAGGGTTTGGAGAAATATATTCTCCTTCTAAATTTTTTTTAATCATTCGAGTAATCAGGGTCTTAACTTTCACTTCACCACGACCAAGGAAATCACATAAAATCAAATAAGAGAAAGTAAATGAAAATTAAAGGAGAAAAAATATTTTTTTTTTTTTTTAAACACACTTTTTTCCCATTCACACAGTCTTTTCGGCATCTTAGGACTTAAGACTTTATCCCATGACCGTTATTATGAATATATATATATATAATCAAGATTTGATAATTTTCCCTGATATTTCCACGATAATTCCCGGTCTCATTAAATTCCAGGTTTTTAAGGTTTTCCAGGTTTGTAGCCACCCTGTTGCAGCTAAGTGATGCCAAGCGCAGCGAAAGCTTAGGATTGGTGACCCCGTGCAATCAGCGGGGAGGAACGTCCCCTGGTAGCTATCGGTATAATGTAATTTAAATAAATTAATATGCCTGGACCCCAATATAAATATATATACTGTATATATATTCATAATAACGGTTATCGTGTGAATATGGGTGTGAGTCGAAAAAGTGTTAAAAAAATGTAAACTTTTGTGGTAATACCTTATTGATGAAGTCGCATCAGATTGTAAAGATTCAAATATTTTTCTCTTTAAGAAGTTGCCCTGGAAAAGGTTGTTAGTTGGAGCATGTCTGCTGAATATTCTGGATGATCGATAGTTTCCAAGTTTAACTCCTCTGGCTCCTGAGAAATTTTTTTTGTAACGTGAGATTTGTATTTGGCTGCTCTGACCACTTATTTTTATTAATATATATTATTTAATTTACCTATAAATTGTTAATGTATTTATTATAGGTCATAAAAGTGATGCAAATTTATGTTGTGGTTGTAATAGGAATTAAAATAAAACATCATCTCTAATTTGAATTTCAGCTGTTGACTCCGAGTAAACTAATCGTCGTCACAAACACATCTCTGAAAAAGAAACATTTAATTTTTGATTTTTATAAAGCTATATATATATATATATATATATATATATAGATTTAGCGATTTTTTTAAGGGTCATTTTAGACTGAGGCCATTTAGATTCCGATGATTTGGAAATTGATAGGAATGATTATTATTGCCTATTTGATGGAAGAAAAATGATACTTTGTTACTTTCTCTTACCTAAATATGATAGAAAGTATTGGTTTCATGTCAAAAATTCAATGTATTGAATATATTTATTTTAATATTCCATATATACAGTCAATATCTACGGTATTTTGTATACCTGCTTATTAGGCAACTCGCCATTTTAGATAATGATGGCAGCTTAACAAGCTCATGGTGAAAATCAGTTTGCAAGAACCATTCCATTGACAAATGTAACTCTATTTACAACAGCTTTTTACCTAATAAGTCATTATAATAAGCAAACAGAGTTTCACAAAAACTTACCTCGAAAAAAATCAGATGGCTTGAAAATATAATTCTTTCTCTGAAAGACAAGCAATTGCTCCATATTACTGGAGTAGGCCCGTCATAGATAAAATAGATTAGTTACTCTCGTGTTTAATCATCACACTTTTAGAATCATCAATAAATGTTTGTTTTTATGATACTGATGATATGGAATAGTTGAAAGTGGCAGTAATTAAGAAACACTTGTTAACTAGAATTTCTATCTTATGTCGATCATATGTTAAATCGAACACGCTTGAAACATGCTGTCATATACAAAAGAACGACACTTGATTGCCGCCTCCGTGCCAAGTGATTTTTGGCGCGCGCGCCAACCCCCCTCTAACCCCCTCACAAGAGGTATAAAAAACAGTTAAGAATAAAAAAAAAAGTGCAGGAGGTGGATTTGAATTCGCGAAGTTTGGTTACGTGAGAATGGAAAAAAAAATATAATCTTCCCTAAACATAGGGTTACCAAAATTTATATTCCACAAATCCTTTCTCTCGTTATAATGACAGATAAATGAAATTACAAGTTAGCATTAAAAATAAAAGGAAATTGATAATATAATTTAAAAAAAAAGTGCAGGAGGTGGATTTGAACTCGAGGAGTTTGGTTACGTGAGAATGGAAAAAAATGAGGACGATTTAGCCACCTGAGCCACACTTTAATTAATTAAAACAAGGAGAAATAAGCCATATAAGAAACATGAAATAAAAAAAGCATTAAAAAAATTTTAATATTCCATATATGATATATCATTTTTAATTACTTTTTATGCGGATTAATAATTTATAATTAAAACTTCAATTGCATGCATAGTTTTCAAATAATTCAATGGACAAACGTCAGATTGTTTATGCCTTAATGTAATTAAACCAAAAACTCTATCTAACATATGATACATGTAATTAATTCTTGAATTCCCCCTGATTCCAGAGAAATAAAGCCCTTTTAATTATATGATCTAATTTGGGAGTTATTGGCGATCAAAGTTAAGCTTATTTTCGATCTTAATGACATCAACAACACTCAATTCTATATTTTAGAAAAAGCTTATTTAGCATTGTCTGATTAAAACCAAACTTTTACCAGAGATTTATAATTAAAAAATGAGTATTTTTCTAAAGTTTCATTGAGATTGGTAAAGAAATAAATAAAATATTGACTATTTTATAAATTGAGTTTTAGAATTTGGGATCTCAAATGCAAGCCTAGACCCGGTTCATAGACGGCTCTCTTTACCCATCCGGGATCCCAAATTCTAAAACTCAATTTATAAAATAGTCAATATTTTATTTATTTCTTTACCAATTTCAATGAAACTTTAGAAAAATTCTTATTTTTTAATTATAAATCTCTGGTAAAAGTTTGGTTTTAATCAGACAATGCTAAATAAGCTTTTTCTAAAATATAGAATTGAGTGTTGTTGATGTCATTAAGATCGAAAATAAGCTTAACTTTGATCGCCAATAACTCCCAAATTAGATCATATAATTAAAAGGGCTTTAGTTCTCTGAAATCAGGGGGAATTCAAGAATTAATTACATGTATCATATGTTAGATAGAGTTTTTGGTTTTATTACATTAAGGCATAAACAATCTGACGTTTGTCCATTGAATTATTTGAAAACTATGCATGCAATTGAAGTTTTAATTATAAATTATTAATCCGCATAAAAAGTAATTAAAAATGATATATCATATGTGGAATATTAAAATTTTTTTAATACTTTTTTTATTTCATGTTTCTTATATGGCTTATTTCTCCTTGTTTTAATTAATTAAAGTGTGGCTCAGGTGGCTAAATCGTCGTCATTTTTTTCCATTCTCACTTATCCAAACTCCGCGAGTTCAAATCCACCTCCTGCACCTTATTTTTTAAATTATATTATCAATTTCCTTTTATTTTTAATGCTAACTTGTAATTTCATTTACCTGATGTCATTATAACGAGAGAAAGGATTTGTGAAATATAAATTTTAGCCTTAGAACAGTCCTAAAAAAAAGAATAAATTTCAACTGAACAAATCATTAATTAGCTTTCACAAGAAATTTAATTATTTGATTCCTGAAAGGAAAATATCTACATAATTCGCAAGTGTACTTGTGATCAAACCAGGACTCGTCAATAATAAAATTTATTTGCTTCATTCATAATTTTGTATCTGGGAGTTTTATTAACCTGGACAATCGCAATTTGGCTGATATCTCCAATTCTCCACTATAATTTATTTGGGGCTTCCAACCAACGGCCATTCCGCCCAATAAAAATAAAATAAACAAAGTTTTTAATATAACATTTTTTTACTGTATTTTGAGTCTAGACTATATATAATATAATATAATTAATTATAAATAATTATTATTTATTAGTAAAAATTGAAAGAAAATATAGGTCTATGTAACAGGAGAATAGAATAGTAAAGGAGTGTGTTGGCGCCAAAAGTGACGTCACGAAAGAGGAACACTCCTTTCTTTTTTTTAATCTCCTGATACATATTATCATTGGAATTGGCTATTTTTACTTTCTCTTACCTATGTATATATGTAATATATATATAGAGAGAAAGTATTGGATTCATGTCAAAAATTCGATGTCGAGATTTTGATGGATCTTCACGTTTTGAGGTCCCCTGAATCCAAAAAAGTGGTTTTCGCGACATGGTCTGTCTATGTGTCTGTGTGTGTGTCTGTGTGTCTGTGAACAAAATATCTCAAGAACGAAAAGAGCTAGGAAGTTGAAATTTTATATTTAAGTTAGGCACCCCCATGGGACGTGACACGAAGCTTTTGAACAAAATCGACCAAAAAGTACTAGGACTTTACTGATTCACTTTTTCAGTTTTTTTCGATTTTCTCTAAATTTGCTCCAACGATTTTTTTTAAAATTCAAAAATCAATTATTTTTTAGATTCTCTATAAAATGTATATTCTCATTTTGTCATTGAAATCTTCTGAAGACCACTTTACTCTTGTACTCCATAGAAAAGATAGGAGAAATGGTTGCCATGGTATCAAAATATAAATATTTTCCCATACTTATAAATTTTACATCTTTTTTTTTTTTTTTTTTTTTTTTTAAACATTCACACTTTTTTCTCATTCACACTCACACTCACACACACATTCACACAGTCTTTTCGGCAACTTAGGCCATTTAAGACTTTCAGACGATAACCGTTGTAGAGAATATATCTATTGTAGGTTCAGGCATTTCTATTTAAGCCATCTGGTATCCAAATGGCTTAAATAAAATCATCGGACTGCCTGGGTCCGAACCCGCGACGTTTGGTATAGGAGGTAGGCACGCTACCTACTACGCCAAACCCGGGGGCAATTTTACATCTTGAATTCAATTGTATCCTACTGTCGGAAACTAAATACATGTCGACACAAAAAATCTGGTGTGACAAGCACAGTACACAACTTTCGATTACCGAAGGTAAGAGAAAGTTGTGTGCTGTGCGCCAGTCACACCAGATTTTTATATTTTGTATAGAATAATTGAATAAAATAACTGATTTGTGCTGCACTCTTGTGGAGAGTAAAAATTATTCTTATAGTTCAAAACATCTCTACAAGATCGCAGCACAAATCAGACAGAGAAATCCTGCTGTATCTGTTCACTGAGAATTGGGATCTATGGGAGAGGCGTGGCTTCACCTGGTGGCAAAAAATGAACTAGCCATTGTAGGATTGAATGGCTGAGCTGATACGCAAGTACACGTGTTTTATGAGACAAAAAGTTTAATTAAAAATAAAAAATGGGTGTGACGATACAGAAAATTTGTAGGTTTTCTTCTGCCACACTTACTAATAGAAATTTTATTTGTGGAGACAATATTATTGATCCTGGTCATGTTTTAAAGTGAGTAATAGTAATGACAGTTTCAATGACAGACCAAATTCTTGCTTTCTGTTTACAAACAACAAGTTTACGAGAAGAATTTCATGCAGTGGCGTCATTTGGGGGGGGACAGGGGGAGGCATTTGCCCCCCCCCCCCAAGGGCTCTGATTTTTATAAAATTTTATATTATTCTAAATAAAATACTCCAAAATAGATCTAGGAGTATACAAACTGTACAAAATTAAACAATTAATTAAATTAAATGTTTTGGCCAAATTTGAGTACCCATTTGTAAGTAAATTTTAAGAAAAAAAAATGTTTGCCCCCCCCCCCCAAGAAAAAGTTAAAATGACGCCACTGATTTCATGAAATAAATGATCAAATTTCATAATAATAATAACAATTGGGATGGATGCTCGTATAAGGCTGGATTAGGAAGTACCTGCAAGCACATTTGGGGCTGTACTTTATTCTGTAACCGCTATTTATGATATCTGATATGATGTTAGCCAAAAAGTGTTTGAAATATTTTATTGTAATAATAAATACAAGATAATTACATGATAAATTAACTAAAAAATTAATACCGGTAATTAAATATAAAATTAATAATTTTTTTTTTTTTTGTACTTACAAAAATAATTTAGAAGATTTAAAAAATATCACGTGTACAGACAAAAAATGTGTTTGGAGTGCACCACATAAATCAGCTCTTAAAAAAATACGATATGAGAGACCTTTGCTCGAGCACAATTGTTTTGGAGAAAAACAAGAAAAAGATAGAGGCAAAAATTAAAAAGAAGGCTTCAAAATCTTCTACAATAAAATTATTTATAATTTTCACTATACTGTCTTTTTTTTTGGAAAAGAATGAAATCGAACTGTTTCATGCTTAGATGCATGACTTTTGCACCCATAAACACAAAGTAGATACACATTGCTTTTATTTTTATAAGGAGAAAATTTCATATTTGTGAATATATTAGTGTATGTATGTATTATTTATTAATCTAACAATAATGTTTACTCGTGGGTTATAACTTTTTTTTAAATAATACAATTATATCAGATGTTTAAATGTTCTTGTCCCTTATATCACGTTAAACATATGAAGGTTTATCCTACAATCGCTAGTTCGAATTTAAGCCACCAGGTAGAGTATTGAAATGCTAAAGATCCCAATAGAAGAGTGTGTTGGCGCAAAAAGTAACGCCACGTCAGAAGTAACACCCCTCTTTCTGTTTTTAATCTCCTGATATAATTTATCATTGGAATTTTTAATATAAACTACCCTAACAGCACAAAATATTGCAGAAATGTTGCAGAAATATTGCGAATCTTGGCAACATTGCAGCGGCAATATTCCAAACTAGCAATATTGCTGTTTGAGCTGCAATATTGCATCAATGTTGCTGCAATATTGTCAATATTGAGCAAGATTGCAATATTTTGTGCTGTGTGGGTATATATATTTTGTATAGATATCCTTATAATATAAAATAACTTATTGTGCTGCACTCTTGTGGAGATTTTAAAAATTAAATTTATAATTCTTAACCCTGTTCTAAACATATATATATATATATAGGCCTATATATTTATTTAGAGCTAACACCCCGACTTGAGGAGTAGGCAGAATGAGGCCCCAAAGTCAACCCAAACCAAACACAAACCCGATTACACACAACCAACCACTGTCCATTCCTCAGAGACAAACCCAGACCTCTGAGGCATTTATCAAACACACCACCAATACACCGACTTGGGGAGTAGGCAGATTGAGGCCCCTTTGTCAATCTAAAACGAACACAATTACACACAACAAACCTTCCTGCAGCTCTCATAGACCAATCCACGCCTCTGAGTCATCCACCAAATTGACCTGGGGACCAGGAAGACTGCGACCCCGTAAACAACCCCCTCCACCATTACCTCCTAACTTTCTTCTCTCTTGAAAATGGCTCCAAAAGGAGAGCCGAAACGTCGAGTAAATCTCAGCACCCCACGCGACTTAACCCGAGAAAACTTATCTTTGCATACAGAGGCGTACCGAGGCAGTTGGGGGCCTGGGGCGGCACTAGAAGAGGGGGCCTTATATTGAATTTTTTTTTTTTTGGGGGGGGGTGCTCATCTTTAAATATCCTTCTCCTCCATACACAAAAATATTTTTAAAATACCGTATATCCCTGAACCCCAAGGGCCCCGGGGCCTCTCAAAGAGAGATTTTCATTAAATTTTGTTTTTACTTAAGCCCTGAGGGCCCCGGGGCCTCTCAAAGGGAAATTTTCATTAAATTTTCTTTTTTTTTATCTAATTTTTCCCATTTTTACTTGAGCCCTGAGGGCCCCGGGGCCTCTCAAAGGGAAATTTTCATTAAATTTTCTTTTTTTTTTTTATCTAAATTTTCCCATTTTTACTTGAGCCCTGAGGGCCCCGGGGCCTCTCAAAGGGAAATTTTCATTAAATTTTCTTTTTTTTTATCTAAATTTTCCCATTTTTACTTGAGCCCTGAGGGCCCCGGGGCCTCTCAAAGGGAAATTTTCATTAAATTTTCTTTTTTTTTATCTAAATTTTCCCATTTTTACTTGAGCCGTGATGGCCCCGGGGCCTCTCAAAGGGAAATTTTCATTAAATTTTTTTTTTTTATAAATATATGGGGGCCTCTCGGGGCCTGGGACGGACCGCCCCCCCCCCCCGCCCCCCTTGGTACGCCACTGTTTGCATATATATATATATATATATATATATATATATATATATACTCTGTGATTCTAAACCTCTTCAAAGGATCGCTGAACAAATCATATCTCCTCCAAATTCGTTCTCCAAATCCAGCCAGCGCAATTGGTTAAAATTGTAGCCTTCGTGCCAACATAAATAAAAAAAGTTATTTAAAAATTTGTCAAAATTCCCTAAACATAGGGTTACCAAAATTTATATTTCACAAATCCTTTCTCTCGTTATAATGACATCAGGTAAATGAAATTACAAGTTAGCATTAAAAATAAAAGGAAATTGATAATATAATTTAAAAAATAAGGTGCAGGAGGTGGATTTGAACTCGCGGAGTTTGGATAAGTGAGAATGGAAAAAAATGAGGACGATTTAGCCACCTGAGCCACACTTTAATTAATTAAAACAAAGAGAAATAAGCCATATAAGAAACATGAAATAAAAAAAGTATTAAAAAAATTTTAATATTCCACATATGATATATCATTTTTAATTACTTTTTATGCGGATTAATAATTTATAATTAAAACTTCAATTGCATGCATAGTTTTCAAATAATTCAATGGACAAACGTCAGATTGTTTATGCCTTAATGTAATAAAACCAAAAACTCTATCTAACATATGATACATGTAATTAATTCTTGAATTCCCCCTGATTTCAGAGAACTAAAGCCCTTTTAATTATATGATCTAATTTGGGAGTTATTGGCGATCAAAGTTAAGCTTATTTTCGATCTTAATGACATCAACAACACTCAATTCTATATTTTAGAAAAAAGCTTATTTAGCATTGTCTGATTAAAACCAAACTTTTACCAGAGATTTATAATTAAAAAATAAGAATTTTTCTAAAGTTTCATTGAAATTGGTAAAGAAATAAATAAAATATTGACTATTTTATAAATTGAGTTTTAGAATTTGGGATCCCGGATGGGTAAAGAGAGCCGTCTATGAACCGGGTCTAGGCTTGCATTTGAGATCCCAAATTCTAAAACTCAATTTATAAAATAGTCAATATTTTATTTATTTCTTTACCAATCTCAATGAAACTTTAGAAAAATACTCATTTTTTAATTATAAATCTCTGGTAAAAATTTGGTTTTAATCAGACAATGCTAAATAAGCTTTTTCTAAAATATAGAATTGAGTGTTGTTGATGTCATTAAGATCGAAAATAAGCTTAACTTTGATCGCCAATAACTCCCAAATTAGATCATATAATTAAAAGGGCTTTATTTCTCTGGAATCAGGGGGAATTCAAGAATTAATTACATGTATCATATGTTAGATAGAGTTTTTGGTTTAATTACATTAAGGCATAAACAATCTGACGTTTGTCCATTGAATTATTTGAAAACTATGCATGCAATTGAAGTTTTAATTATAAATTATTAATCCGCATAAAAAGTAATTAAAAATGATATATCATATGTGGAATATTAAAATTTTTTTAATGCTTTTTTTATTTCATGTTTCTTATATGGCTTATTTCTCCTTGTTTTAATTAATTAAAGTGTGGCTCAGGTGGCTAAATCGTCCTCATTTTTTTCCATTCTCACTTATCCAAACTCCTCGAGTTCAAATCCACCTCCTGCACTTTTTTTTTAAATTATATTATCAATTTCCTTTTATTTTTAATACTAACTTGTAATTTCATTTATCTGTCAATATAACGAGAGAAAGGATTTGTGGAATATAAATTTTGGTAACCCTATGTTTAGGGAATTTTGACAAATTTTTAAATAACTTTTTTTTATTTATGTTGGCATGACCAATTGCGTTGGCTGGAGTTGGACACTGACAACGACGAATCTCTTCATTTTACCGATTTAACCTTATTTCAAATTTTTTAATTATTATATTTTTTAGATTATCTTTAATTTCATTTGCATTCCAAAATTCTTAAATTCTTCTTCAAAGTAATTCTTTGAAAAGATAAGTACGCAGGCCCTTGTCTAGGGCCGGAGTTCTTCCGTACAATTTTCATGTCAGTATTGTTATTTGTCTGAAGAGTATCGTGGATATTGGTGTCATTAAAGTCTATATTTTGTTCATTTCCAATTCGAATTTCACTTGGGTTTTTGCTACATTCTAGGCAAAATAACGTCCCTTATAAAATACATCAACGCGAAAAGATCATTTCCATTTGAAGTTTGAAAACTAGGCTTCGTAGTGACCATTTTGATCATCTGTTTCATTTTTCTCATGCTTAAACAAAAGTACAAACCTCTAATTGATGAAACAAATTTAAATAGACACCGAAACTTATATTTTCAATTGTAAATAGAAAATCACTTCTATATCTTTTTATCAATAATTTGTGTTTTCAAATCTGTTTTAGATGCCTGAATTTGTTTCCATACCGAACAAGGCTTCCAGCACAGTGGTCAAAACCTCTGATCTGAGGAGATATGAGAAATAAAAAAAAGGATATATATTTTATGTTTTTGTATGGACAGATTATCCTTTTACTTCTGCTTGAATTTACGGTAATGCGTGAGTGTAATTTAAATAAGTCATTTTTGTTGAAATGTTTAGCTTTTAGAATTTTTTTTTAAATTTCTCTTACCTATATATGAAATATGAATTCTAATATGTTGGCTGAAAATAAATATATCTAGATACAAAAAAATCTGGTGTATCAAGCACAGTTGAGAACTTTCTTTTACCAAATGTAAGAGAAAGTTGTGTGCTGTGCGACCATCACACCAGATTTTTAAAATCCTGGAATTAGAACTAAAACTTAGCACTAGATTTATATTGTTGGAATATTTTCTTTAAATATAATTTAATGAAATGGCCAAGCCTTAACTTTTTCAAAATTTTCTTTAGCTATATTTATTTTGTCCATAAAAATTTATTTTTTGATATTTGCAATTTTGTTTATATTATAAAGAGTTAAAAATTAAAAAGCTTAGTTCATATCTTATCAAAGGATGACTTTGACACAAAAAATGACCACAAAAGCATCGAGAGATGACTAAGTGCTTGATTCCGGTGGTTCTTTAAATATTTACATATGAATATCCTTTTTTTTTTAAAGAGTTGATTACTATTTATATTTAACTGAGCTTTTAAATATATTATATAGTCTTTACTTAATTATTTAAATCAAAATTTCAATTTTAGAACTTTTTATTAAAATAAATTGAAAGAAATAAGACTGTGACGATTCCTGGCTAATTAGAGACCAATATTTTCATAAAATCCTCTTATTGTAATCCAATTTCGGAGTCTCAATTGGTTACTGTGAAAACTAGGCCTTCTAATCTTTTTAAACAAACTTTTAGTTTATGTATAATTTAATCATTAATTAGTGTTCTAGTTGACTTTAGTCTATCTTGAAAAAATATACATACAGGGTTCCCCACTAAAATCCTGACAAATTTAAATTATCTAACTTTTTCTGGTGTTATTCTGCAAAGTCAGCTGTTCGACCTACGGCACTGTTAGAAGAACTATAGCCACCAAGATCACTGTTTATAAGCAAGAGCAACCAGCGCTAAATTTGTGGTAGGGTAGCCTCGAAGAAGCAAGGCCACAGGAGCCGATAGGACTATAATTAAATAGTCAGCTGTTCATAGTAAACATGCATTATCTCAAAATGTCTGGTCTGTCAAGGATCAAAACAACTATAGTGGCAAAAGAGAGATATAAAATAATTTTACTGGTATACTATACCAGGTAAGGTTGTCCTTATTAAAGTGTACGAGGCTTTTCTAAAATTCTTCAATTTGTTGAAACAAACCATTCATGACTCGGCTTTTGGCTGAACCCTGCACTTACCTCCTTATTGCAATTTAGTTTATTTATTTTTTCCTTTGGTAACATATTTATTATATTGAATAAATCAGATTATTTTAATAGTGAGGTAACGGCTGTATAATTGATAAATATGAGCTGTTGGCGATTGAAATAACAAATTGAATAAAGATTGACTTAAAATTTTTTGTCTGATTTCATTCCTGGCTGCCATCCTGCTCATAGTTATCAAAATATTTTATATACCCTAGTGTATTTATGTATATATCAAGAAAACTAATGTAATCATGCTAATTCTAACCACATTTTTCCAGGTAATCACAAATTATCAGCCAATTTCTAAAATGAATTAGTTGTCTGCCAGAAAGGATATCTTTTCAAAGGATGGAGGTTCTGCTTTTTTATGAGGTATCATTGAGATAAATTCTTAACGTCCTTCCACAAAACAACTTGACACACTAACTATCTTGGTAAATTGGCCTATATAAACATAAAAGAAAAATCAGCAGCTCGTTGTATTTCATAATTTTTATTCCCATCACGTTGACGTATCGATCCCGGTTGGGATCGTCCTCAGACTAATGTGTACATAACAAGAGATAAAGAAATTAGTATCGCATCGTAAGGCGGAGTAAAAAAAAAAAATCCAAGACATATGCAGCCAAAATTATTTCTTTTATTGTGCCGTTCTAGGCTGACGTTTCGGCCACTGGTCTAGGCCATCTTCAGGGCCGGAGGCAGGAATAAATTAAAATTTCATCGACACACACATTCGCACGAACATAAGGCTAACGGAAGAATGATGAATTAGTATCGGGAAAACATTATCAATTATCGGTATATATATTTTTTTGTTGTTATGTACCCATAAATTCGGAAGATTTATTGTAATTTCAATTTATAAACATTGTTGATATCTAGATTTATTGTAAATATTTTGATGGAATTCATTTATATTCGAGGGGATTAGTGTTTCATTTCTTGCGAGATATAAAAATAGATAATCATGAAGGGCTGCAGCTGTACATCCTCGGCATGGGTGGCTGCACAGGCGGGCGGATTGGACGCGTGCCTTCGCCCACACGCCCCTGGCACGCGAGCCACGATACTCATACATCTGCCTTGCTAACTTACTCATCAATTAACCTCGCCTTCTATCATACATTATATATGTATCATTCCGGCTGATAAATTGTTTTTTTTTTTTTTTTTTTTAATACGTATACATATATAATTAGACAAAAATTTATGATGGGCGATTTTAAAAAATATTTTGAAATTATAAATGAGAATATTTTCATCATTAGAAATATGAAATATTGGAATACTTCAAAAAGCCATTTAATTAATTAATTCTAGGTTCTTAGCTCGTCTTTGACCACAAGGTGACTTTAACTTAAGAAATTTTTCGATAAGTTTTAAGGCCATTTATGCATTTTTAAGTTGGGTGGGATGGAGTACAATTAAATATATAAAAAATTTAACAAGTATCGATTGCCATGTTCTTTCTTGCTTTAGCGAAATTATATTGCTTGACACCCGAAAAAGCTAAAAAGAGAGAGGATGGTACCCTTGGAGGGGTTCTCAGGTGGCTGGGAGCACTGGGCCTACTTACATTCCCAGTCATGGTTCAGAAGAGTTCCCAAGACAAGATTATTTCTTTCTCTTTTACTCCTTCACACCGTTATCATATCTCAACATCTTTCTTACTTTTGCATCTTGATCTTATTATTTGTAGTATTATTTCTACATATTTGAAAATCTCGGTTAGGTATGAGTACAGTCTATGAGTACAGTCTAAAATATGCCAACAACTTTTTAATATAAAACTTATGCTAATTACTTTCTCTTCATATAGAGAGAAACAATGGCGGATTAATGCAATTTTGTCGGGGGGGGCTGTTTTTTTATTTTTTATTTAAGGACTTTGTGGGCATCTATGGCCATTTAGACCCCTTTCCTATTTATTTAAATTGATTGGTAACAAATTCAATTGAAATTAAAGCCCGGAAATCACAATTTCTTTAGATTACTAGTTTTTATAACATTGTGAATTTCTTCCCCCCCCCTTTAATCCGCCCCTGGAGAGAAAGTATTGCGATCATGTCAAAAATTCGATGTCGAGATTTTGATGGGTATACATGTTTTGAGGTCCCCTGAGTCCAAAAAAGTGGGTTCCGCTAATTGGTCTGTCTGTGCGTCTGTCTGTTTGTCTGAGAACAAAATATCTCAGGAACGAAAAGAGCTAGGAGCACTCTGACAAGGTAATAATTAAAATAAAAATAATGTTTGGTACAGTTGTACAATGATATATCCAAAAAACAATTTGAGAAATTATGTCGTGGGGAAAATAATCCTAAACAAATTAAATCAATTATTAATTTTATCTTGAAAACTTAGATTACTAAAGATAACTATTACCGAATATTTAAATTGTTACAGATACAACAACGAGCCAACCTTGTCCAACATATGTAAAAATATATATATGTGTATATATACATCCATTGTTATTTACAAAGTATAAGTGAAGATAAGATCACCAACAAATATCCCTCATATACATATATATATTTGTATGCACATAGGTCTATTCCTGTCAAAGAATTATTTTTAAAAGTATTGAAAGACATTCGAATTATTTTCTCCATATTATGTACAATAGGGGGAACTTATATATGCTTTATACAGGTAAATAAAACTCGAAAATAGCTTATAATGTAATATGTTTATTGTAACAGATATATATAGATACAATTTTGTCTAATAAGAAACAACATTATGTATAAAATAAGTAAATTGTAATTAATTATAAATATATTTTCAGGCCTGAAGATGGTGGATGATTCCCACCGAAACTGCTTGCTAGCGCAGTAGCCAGTTCTGCAATAAAGCGAACAATAATAAAAATATCTCTTTTTATTATTATAACCTGACCTATAATATCTTGGTCGAAAATTAATGCAATAAATCTTCCATTCCAAGAAATTCAAGAGCTAGGAGGTTGAAATTGTGAGTTGATAGATATTTGATATATGTAAGCTGTACCTTAAACATAATTTTTTTTTTTTGGTGGGGGGGGTGGGTTTGCACAATCCCGGAGATTGAAAGAATATAAAATATAGGTCCTACTATAAAAAAGGTGTGTGGGTTGATGAAAATATAATAATAATATACATAAATGCTTAGCAAAAAAAAAAAAAACTGTTACACCCGGTGGTGTCGATGTTTTTCGATAATGACCTGGTGTTAATAGATGTTCCACCCCACAACAACAACAACATCAACAACAAGAGATGAGGCTAATCGTCTCACCTGGACAATACACCCCGTTTGTTGGCCACATCTGCCCAATCCCCACCTCCAATGATCCCCTGTCAAATGCAGATGTATCATCCTCAACTCGATGAAGATGATCATCATAAATGGGGATTGATATAAATGTGCTCACTCAGTATGACGGTGAAAATTATATCAAAAAGAGGGTGAAGACGGGCGCCTACAAAAACCTTATTTCAAATAACTAATAAATACTAATTTCAAAATTGCCAAAATTTAAAAGATTTCTAATGCTGAATTTAAAATATATATAATTTATTATATCTAATCCAGACCGAAAGGTTTCAACGTTTTATGATAATTATTCTTGGTCGGTTCCGTTCCCATAAGAAATCTCTGAAAGCTCGGCTGAGCGTAAATCCGTTGAGCCGACACCGAAACACCAACCGTCCTTAAACGAATACGAAGGCCATCGAATTTAGTAATTTAATTAAAAGTAATTAGTATAGTCTCTTTTTTTTGTTTTATAAATGTCCATTTTTTTAGAATTTTATCTTGAGATCTAAATAAGTAAAAATCCCATGGGATGAAATAATATTGGAATCTTTTTACTTTCTCTTACCCTATATATGAAATATTTAGAGAGAGAAAGTATTGCGATCATGTCAAAAAATTCGATGTCGAGATTTTGAAGGATATACATGTTTTGAGGTCCAATGAGTCCAAAAAAGTGGGTCCCGCAAATTTGTCTGTCTGTGAACAAAATATCTCAGGAACGAAAAGAGCTAGGAGGTTGAAATTTTATATTTGAGTTAGGCACCCTCCAAGGGGTGGAACAAGCTTTTAAACAAAATCGGCCAAAAAGTACTAGTACTTTTACTAATGTACTTTTTCAGTTTTTTCGATTTTCTCAAAATTCGCTCCAAAGATTTTGATTAAAATTCATAAATCACTTATTTTTTTTATGCTCTTTAAAAAGTATATCAGTGAAATTTTTCGTGAAAATTGTTTATAAGTACACTTTACTAATGTGGAAGCATTCGTCTATGAATCGCCTGGTCAACTTTGAAACTTATGGTGCTAAGGGCAACTAAATATATCTGGTATGAAAGCAGAGTACACTACTTTCT
>JAKCPI010022578.1:0-14377 GCA_023213315.1 Euborellia annulipes | reverse complement strand
AAATGAGAATATAGGCTACATTTTGAAGGGCATGTAAAAAATAATTAAAGGGACCTCCCTTTGAATCTAAATTAACATGCAAATCCCCATTGGGATTTAACATTGCTCCTATGGAAGGAAGAGGCGGCAAGTGAATTTGAAAAAAAAAACTGAATTGCATCAGCAAAGTGTATTTCAAACAATTTTTCACAAAATATTACTAATATACTTTGTAAAGGGCATCTAAATCCAACGATTTTGATTAAAATTCAAAAAATCAATTATTTTTTAGATTCTCTTTAAAATGTATATTCTCATTTTGCCAGTGAAATATTCTGAAGACCATTTTACTTTTGTACTTCATAGAAAGATAGGAGAAATGGTTGCCATGGTAACAAAATATAAATATTCTCTTCTATAAATTTTACATCTTGAAATTGAATGTACCGTACTGTCTGGAACTAAATATATGTCGACACAAAAAATCTGGTGTGGCAAGCACAGAACACAACTTCCGTTTACCGAAAGTAAGAGAAAGTTGTTCTATACGACCAGTAACACCAGATATTTTTGTTATCTAATGTTGCTAATTAATCACCCCTCCTCCCCCCTTCCCATATTGAAGTTCATCTGCTCACCAGATGTAAGTCTCTGAGTAAAATTATATTAATAATTTAAATTTAAAACATAATTAAATAAAAAGAAATTTATGGAAATATCTTTTAAAATGATGAAAAAAAGAAAATATTAATATTTTGAAATAGAACTTAATAAAAAATATGAATTCTGATAGTAAATTAATTAAATGTGATTTTGGATTGCGTGTTCCCTCCTTCTTATTAATTCTTGCGCACTGCATCGCGGTAATTCAATCGGGATCACTTTATCCAGACGATCGAAATCTACAATGTATCTTTCCTTTATTGGATCATTTCGAATAATGGGTTCGAATTGAAATCCCCAAAGAATCTCAGAACTGGTGTAAGAAGTTCGGGCTTGGAGACGTTGATCAGTAGACTCGATTGTACCTTCCAAGAAAAGTAAGATTTCCAAGCTGGATTCTGACAAAGTGGAAGCATCCAGTGAATAAAGAGGACTGGATTCATCAATTCGGTGGATGAGGTTTTCCGGCCATGTTAGGAAAAATGTTATTCTTTTTCCTTCATCGTTTAAATTTAATTTCATTTCCTAAAATATAAATATTTTTTTATCATAAATTAAATTTAAACTATCACATGTCAAGCTCTAGTTGAAACATTACGTATATATAAAAAAAAAAAATAAATAAAAAACACTGGGTCAGAGTTTCCCAACCTTTTGAAGTTCACCACACCGCCCCTTAGTCAATCACGCGGCACCCTTGGGCGCCGGGGCTCACCGGTTGGGAACTACTGCACTAGGTTATAAGATTCAAAGATTTATTAAAAATGTTAATTTAAAATTTATAACAGAATAGCTTTGTTCGATTCGCTTGCCATTGCAGTATAATTGACACATTTTGCCCTTGCTTCTGTTCATTTCATTTTTTGGTGCACGCAAGCATTCTGTTCGTTTGAAACTTGAACCGGGGCAGAAAATGTAGATTTTGCTGCATAATTTGACCCAATCGAATAGCTGGTGTGAATTGTGCAGGGCGATCTCAGCGTCAAAGCTTTAGTAGATGACCACCTTTTGCCACCATTTTCTCTTAATCCACTTCGATTAAAATAATAGAGCTAATTAATATTGAAAAAAAAACTTATTTTGCAAGATCATGACTTCAATCGAACATATAGCAAATGTTGCACTTTTTTAATCTAGGCAGTTTGGGGACGTTTGCACCTTTTGACCTATACAGCGTAAGATACGCAGCTTTGCACTTTTTACTCTGACAAGTGAAACGAACAAATCAGGTATTTTTTAAATTTTTATTAAATGCTTTTATTTAACTTACTCTTTCAAGGTCACCAACTTTGAGTCTTTGTTAAGGACACTTCCCGATGAGCTAGAGGTGTGAAATTTGATATTTAAGGTTCATTTTTAATGACGCAAATTGTGAGTTGGGTTTTACCAAAATTGACAAAACTAATGTGGTACTTTATTTGAAACCCTTCGCGAATTAATGTAATTTCAAAAGACTTCCCGATGGGCTAGAGGTGTGAAATGAAATACTTAAGAGTCATTTTTGATGACGCCACTATATGGTGGTTTTGATCAAAATTGACCAAACTATTGTGGTACTTTATTTGAAACCCTTCGCGAATTAGTGTAATTTCAAAAAGACTTCCCGATGGGCTAGAGGTGTGAAATTTGATATTTAAGGGTCATTTTTTATGACAATAAATAATTTTTTAATTGTGTCAAAATAGGTCAAACTAATGTGGTACTTTATTTGAAGCCTCACGCAAATAAGGCCCTATTAACTAGTTTTGAAAGGCCAAACTAATGTTCTTTTTTTTAAGCTTACGCTAATTAGACAATTTTAGAAAATTTCCCGATGTTATTTAAAAGCCCCTAATTTTGAAAGTTAATTTAAAAAAATCACAGGAAAAAAGACTAAAAAAGCTTAAAATAAAAATAAAATAAAAAAAAGATTTAAAAAAAATGCTTTTATTTAAATTGAACTAAAAAGAGAGAAATAAGAGAGAAATAATTTAATTGTTCTTGTTAAAATTTTTTAATATTTATGACTTAAAATAAAAGCGTGGGGCGCGAGCCTCGGAATCACTTCGAAGCGCCCCACGCTTTTATTTTAAGTCATAAATATTAAAAAATTTTAACAAGAACAATTAAATTATTTCTTTTATTTCTCTCTTTTTAGTTCAATTTAAATAAAAGCATTTTTTTAAAAATCTTTTTTTTATTTTATTATATATATCATAAGCTAGGCCTTTTAATTGAATTAATTCTAATGTCTTTTGGGCATTATTTTTATCCACGCATTAGTGGACCCAATTAAAAGTTTTGGGGTAGCGGAGAGTAAGCGCAACAGTCTAGTTTATTTTATTTATTTAAATAAATTTGCATTTAATTATTAGGGATCCGGCCAACAATGAACTCACCTTGCGATGTAAATTCCAAAGGCCATTGTAGGATTTTTCCTTAATAAGCATCTGCATTGTTACTTTAGCTTCAATTACTCTCGATGTTAGCCGTGTA
The DNA here is from genome assembly GCA_023213315.1 of Euborellia annulipes. Taxonomy (NCBI): domain Eukaryota; kingdom Metazoa; phylum Arthropoda; class Insecta; order Dermaptera; family Anisolabididae; genus Euborellia; species Euborellia annulipes. Next base: position 11,260 of record JAKCPI010022578.1, on the reverse strand, counting down.
TCAGCAATTCTGGCCATCAAACAGAGATGGCCTTCATAAAGACATATTACGGCCCTTGAGGAAAAGATCAGGGTTTTGAGTCTTCGTTTTGAACGAATGAGCTTATTAAAAATCGTGCTCAAACAAATCGCCTGTAGAGTGACTCCAACAATACCCTGAAATCATACTTCCCGTCAAATATCAAAATATTATTAAAATTATTATTCTAAATCACCAAAACATTTATAAAATTGCAATTTCAACTCACTTGAACACACATAAGAATAACGGCTTCTGGACATTCTTCAGTAGGCATTCTAGCGCCAAATCCAGTTGTGTGCTGATTTTCCATTGAAAACATAAAAGCCGAAGTAAAACCATGGATATTTGTAGTGCAAGGTTTCCATCCTGTCTCCATTTGTCGTTCTAATGAAAACGAAATAATTATTTTATTCCAGAGTAACAAGAATTAAATTAAATTATTGTGTAGTTAATTCTACTCTAAAAACAATGCCTCGCGAAATGTTTTATATAGCCCTTCATTTAAAAAAAATACAAAGGCCGAATTATATCAATCAAAATATGAAATGTAAATAGAGATTAAAACTTTCCTTTTAAATAGGCATTCGAAATATCTGCTTTGTCAAGATTTTGCGTAACGACACGGCGCCCTTGATTGGTGGCGCCGCGCGTGACGAACAGGGCAACTTTTTAATTGCTATTGTTGAACTTCTTTAGAGCGCCCTCGGGGCTTGGTGTAGGGGCTAGCGTGCTAATCTCGTATACCTAAAGTCGCGGGTTCGGATCTCAGGCAGTCCGATGATTTTATTTAAGCCATTTGGATACCAAATGGCTTAAATAAGAATGCCTGGACCCCCAATAGATATATTAATAACATACGAGTATCGTTAAAAGCAGGGGCGCCGGAACGAATTTGAATCAGGGGGGGCAAAAAAATTTTTTTTAGAAAATTAAAATTATTTAATATGTTCAAATAGTATAAAACAAAAACAAATCTACTATAAAACTTTAAAAATTTTAAATAAAATCACAATTTTAATAAAATTAAAATTTTAAAAAATTTGCTACTGATTTTATCAAAAATTTTTGGAAAAAAAAATGAATTTCTTACTCTTTTAATTTTTTTTTAATTTAGAAGATTTTATTTTTCAAAAGTAAAAATATATCATTTTTAAAAATAAATGAAATAAAAAGAAGAAATTTTGCCCCCTCTCTGCCCCCTTCCCTATAGGATGCCAGGCAATGTACCCTTGCCCCCCCCCCCCAGTTCCGGCTCCTATGGTTAAAAGGTAGATTATTAGATTATTAATAGGTGTTTTTTTGCTTACTTTTGAAGACACATAACGCCCTCTTTTCGGGAAAAACATGCGTAACATCTACACTACCGAACCCCCTTAAAAAATTCATAGCAAATTTTGTGCCATTCCGTTGTATTTTCTTAATTTTTTTTTTTGAAATAATAAACTAATTTCCATACATATTTTTTATACAATAAAATTACTGAAAGATAAAATCTTATTCATGAATGAATTCCATCATTTAGATAAGCATATTTTATAAGGCATCTAGTTAAGTGGCCAAGAATAAACAAGACCTAAATTATATAGATGTGAAGATAAAGTAAGAGTCAAAAGGAATTTTTTAAATTAAAAAATCGTCTAACTTTGTAAGAATATGAAAATTTTCAAATCTTTGAGTGTTTTTTTTTAAGGTGCGCGTCTCGGGGTGCTAATTTTGGGACTTTCCAGCGGCCACAATTTAGAAGCTATCGACCTCAAATTTTTTTAAAATTAAAGCTATTTAAAATATCTACAAATAATAGAAGCCCTTTTTTTGATTTTCGAAAAAAAAATTTTTTTTTAGATTAATCGCATTAAATAAAAGATATTTTAAAAAAAGGAGCTCTATAAGTTGTAGATAATTAAATTAATAATCATTGTGTTAAAAAATAATTAATTTTTGGCCTTTAATTAATTAGCTGGAAAGTCTAGAATGTAATGCAATTTGTCCCTTGTTTTCCTATGGGGAACACTAACGCCATCTCTTGCCGCCTAGAGGAACTCGGTAAAAACAATCTGATTTTTTCAACAAAGTGTAAATGGATATAAAATGAATAAACAAAGCAGTTTGTTCGTTTCATTAATTAATTAATAATTATTAATTATTCAAAAGAGATTCATATATTTAAAATAAAATATTTTTGGCATCCGACGCCATATAGCCATAGAGGGAATAAAATGGAATACTTACCCGGAAGATGATCAGGTTCAAGGTCTCCATGCATATAAGAAATAAACCACCAGAATAATCCAAATATCAGCCAAGAAATAAAAAAGGTACTGACAAAAATTAACCACAACCATCGCCATTTCATGTCGACTAATGTCGTAAAAATGTCCTGCATGAGAATAAATAAAAATATAATATAGTTATTAGATTTATGAAATAAGGTTTTAATTATACAAATTAACTTCATTTCACTTAAAAAAAAGTTACTGATTTCTGATGAAGATAGGGGAGCAGCCTGGTGGATATAAATAAATAAAATCCGGAAATGATTTGCCCTCAATTTTGTCATTTAAAGTAGGGTCCGACCGAAACAAGATTTTCGAGCCAAAACCGAAACCGAAACCGAATATTCGGCCTCAACCTTAGTTTCGGCCGAAACCGTAACCGAAACCGAAACTTGTATTTCCTATAAAATTTTTTTCATTTTACCTTTTTTTTTTTTTTAATTTTTTTCCCTCCCGTGAAAATCATTTTACCTTTTTTTAGGGAGACTAAATTTTTTCTCCCTCAAGTGCAAATTATTTGACCTTTTTTTTTTTGCACGAGTCTCATCCCATTTTTTCAGACTCTGGTTTCGGCCGGCCGAAAGGTTCGGCCACTTTTGGCCGAAACCGAAACTCGGCCGAAACCATGATTTTTGGCCGAAACTGGCCGAAACCGTAACCGAAACCGAATATTCGGTCGGTTCTAATTTAAAGCTGTGATTAATCACACTAGTACACATGTGAAAGGCAATGGAAGAAGAATGGCTCGTTTTGTTTGGCTCCATTGTCTTTCACATGTGTACTAGCGTGATTAATCCCAACTTTAAATGACAAAATTGAGGGGTATTTGTTTTTCTTGACACCGCATGGTCCTGAAGAAGGAGTCGTTTTGGCTACGAAACGTTGACCCGCTATGGTAGGAGTTAATCCAAATAAATTGGCCTGAAAATCATTTCCGGATTTTATTTATTCATCGTTCTTACTGATTTCAGCACTCAGGGGCTCACTCTAGTGAGTATGTGGATGGCAAACACGAGTTACCCGAGCTAAGGCTGACATTTCTTCCTTTCCTTTATGTCAGCCTTTTCCCTTTTACATATCAAGCTTCAGGCCGTGAGAGGGTCGGCTTGCTTTTCTATCGGTCTCATTTATTTATATTTATAAATTAATTTTGCCTACCCCACATAGGGAAAAGGCCAAGATAGAAGAAGAAGACCCTTCTTACTGATTCCTTTGTATTTACTTTTATTTACTTAATTCAATTGATTCAAATAAAAAAACAATAAAAATAAAAAATAAACCTTAAAATGTCTCCAATGTTCCAGAGGAACATTTATTGTCTGATATTGGCAACTTCCATTTTTTTCCACAATCCGGAAAGACGTATCTTTATTCTTCACTTGGAGCGGCACAAGTTCCCTATTAAGGAGTTAAAAAAAAAATGTTTTTAAATCAATTCTTTAATTTAAGTGAGCCATATTTCATATTGCAAACAACGGTGTAAGTAAGGGGAGGGGGGGTGACATTTAATGTAAAAGTTATTTTATTCTATGCTGGCTGCCTACATTCTCCTGTTCCTGTTAATTATCACTCAGCTAACGAATTTCTTCTTTTCTAATAAAAGCTTTATATTTTTAAAATTAACTTTTTTATATTTTAAAAATAATTTTTTTTTAAATTAAAACACTTTAGTTTTCTTTTTTTCCCTTTGGTTTTAATGTATTTCTGTTCTTCAAACAACGGGCTTCAAATAAAGGGCGGTTAGCTCTCTATAATTGGACATTTGTTGTCTGTAGAGTGAAAAAAAATGTCTATCCAAAGAAAAAAATCTCTAAATAGAGACCTTCAAATTATAAAAAAATTATTTTATTACTTCTGACCCATTCCTCCCTCTAATTTGACTCTGTCACTGATAAGCAACTCCCCCCCCCCCCCCTCTTAATATTTTCCGGAATCGCCTACCAAAATTGTTTTCTGAATCCATTCTTTTAAGCATTTAGGCTTACTCTTTAGAAATGTGACTTGCCTACATGTAGGTCCAATTGCTGTCAATTTATCATTTAAACTACGTACTATAACTTCTGTTTTAATTCAAAACACGCATTCAAAAAAAAATTTTTACTTAATTTAAAATCAATGGAGTTGACTAGAAAATTATCCGATAATAACCTAATGATGGTATTTTGTAATTCTAATTATTTTTATTGTTTGGATACCAAATGGCTTAAATAGAAATGCCTGGACCCCTAATAGATATTATAAATAATAACGGTTATCGTCAAAGTCTTATATGGCCTGAGTTGCCGAAAAGACTGTGAATGTGTTTAAAAAAAAAAAAAATATTTTAGTTCTGGGCTCCAAGAGGTTGTGTACTTTAAAGGTTAGCAGCCTACAGTGGCGTCATTTCAACTTTTTCTTGGGGAGGAGGGGGGGGGCAAACATTTTTTTTCTTAAAATTTACTTACAAATAGGTAAGTTACTCTAATTTGGCCAAAAGATATTTAATTTAATTAATTGTTTAATTTTGTACAGTTTATATATTATCCCTACTCGTAGATATATTTTGAAAGATTTTATTTAAGAATAATATAAAATTTTATAAAAATCAGAGCCCTTTGGGGGAGGGGGGGGGGGGCGAACGCTCCCCTGCCCCCTCCCCCCTCAAATGACGCCACTGGCAGCCTATAATAAAGAACATGATGAAAGATTTCACCAGGAAAAACGATCCCAAGGAAGATGGCACGCCAACATGCTAATTGATTATTGCTGGGGGCTCTGGCGGGAAACACAAAATGGAAATCGGAAGCGGAATCGGAGGAACATCCAAAAAAAAAAATAAATAAATAAAAATGGTTCACAAACAAAAAAAGCAAACATAGAGTGTTTACTATTTAATTATTATTAAAAAAGAGCTTTTTGATACTTTTTCTATTATAAAAAAAAATTACGCATAGTTAAATGTTATAAAATATTTTTTTTTTTTTCATTTTTTTTGTAAATTACCCATGTTTTGTAAAAAAAAAAACAAACTGTACGTGAAGGAGGAAAATGGTAATCAGTTTTGGATTCAGCACACTAAAAAACATAATTCATAAATAATATTCCATTCAGCTGAAAAAAATTTTTTATTTTGTAGGCCAGTGTAATTGAAATCTTTATGTATTTTATGTAAAAAAAAAAAAAACTCCAAAACTTTCGACAGCTAAATGTATTTTATTAAAGCAATACCAGGCTGACGTTTCGGTCCCTTGTCTAGACCATCTTCAGAGCAGTTTGGCGAGAAAAAAAATTTTAATAAAATACATGTGGCTTTGGAAAGTCGTGAAGTTTTTTTTTTTTTTTTTTGATTCCGCCTTACAGGCACAAAGACATACCACAAATTAATGGAATTTAAACAACATAAGACAATCATTGGGAGTTAAATGGATGGAAGTATATTGAAAAAAGATGATCAATCCTTCGATACTCCATTGTCATCAAAACAAGAACAAAATTATTAAATGTGTATTATTAAATATTTAATACAAAAATGTGGTCTATAATTAAAAATTCTCCTAATAATAATATTTCAAACCACAAAAGCTTTAATAAACAAAATTTTAAAAGTTAACTTAAATAAATAATAATAAAAACTTTATCATGTCATAAAGAAAAATATATAATTTTTTTTTTTTAAGATAAATAATTGATAATACTTACTCACGAATTCGAACTTCCTTTATTAAAGCGTCGTCAGCCATTTCAAATGTAATGTTTAATTCAACACAACTTTTTAAACGAAAGAGATGTGCGTTCTTCGCCTTCAAGTCACTAAATGAAAGGTTTACAACCTGAGTGGCTTATTTTGTCTGATTATTTCATTTGTTGATTTCAAAATGAGATAGGGCATTAGATTATAATTCCATTCTAGGGAATAAGATAAGGGAAAAAAAGAAAAAGTTAAATATCAGAGTATTTACATTTTTTAATATCATCCATCTTTTTACAAGTCTCAACTATTTTCTACGTATATAACAAGATATACGAAGACATTTTTTTTTAAATAAATATAAACAGAAGAAATATAACTATATTTTCCACTAAAATTTCAAAGGAAGAGGTAATCTTTTTAAATAAATAATAATATACATTTTTTAACCTCATCCCTTAAAATTTCAAAAGTCAACGCGTATATTTTTTTTTTTTATCTATGTTGGACTGAATATTTCTAGCTAACTTATAAAAATCATCAAATAAAGATGATTTATATGTTTATTTTCTAGTCAAAGGCGAACCTGTCTACTCTCTAGCCTTTTTGTCTTACTGGGTCATAAGCTTTTTCTAGTCTCTAGGCTAGTATTGGACAAAATTTTGAAATAAGGCTGCTCTAACATCATTTCAGAAGAAAATTTTCTTTTTTAATCACAATTATATATTTAAATAAAAAATAAAATAATTCTTGCTTTAATATTTTAACTTCGCCGACCAGCTGAAGGCTAGGTTAAGTTTTTTTTATATTATTTATTTTGATTCTAGTATTTATCATATATACAAATATTTTTTATTTTCAAATACTTTTATGAGACGAATCTAAAAATTTTGTTTCTGAGATTCCGGAAAATTTTAAAGATTAGTCCCATCCCTACTTATGACATTTTTTAAGTATTTGAACCAATTTTACTCACAAATTTTCTAAGAGATCTTTTTAACTTATTTATATCATATCCTCCAGCGAAAATAAGTGAATAAAATTGTGAGATTCAGAATATTAAAATGTTTGCAATAATTTAACATATCTTATTTCAACAATCATATTCCTTTTGAAATTATGTAAATTTTTTTTTTTTGAATTAAATAACAAATCTATTGGAGAAAAATATCCAATATTAAACAACCACTTTTTTTTTAGAAAATTCAGAATAAGTTTTAATTTTAAATTAATGGCTCAAAATTTTGAACAAGCAGAAAATGAAATTTAATTTTTAATTTTAAATTAATGGAAGTTTCAAATTCAACAATTTAAAAATATATTTATGTACACATATTTACAAGCTTTAATAATAAAAATAAATTTTCAAAATATATTAATTCATCAAACGTTTTTGGTTTTATTTTTCAAATAAAAATTTTAATATTGAAACATTTTTCTTTTAAAATGTTCAAATTAGGAACCGACCGAATATTCGGTTTCGGTTACGGTTTCGGCCAGTTTCGGCCAAAAATCATGGTTTCGGCCGTAGTTTCGGTTTCGGCCAAAAAAGTAGCCGAAACTTTCGGCCGGCCGAAACTTGAGTCTTAAAAAAAAAAGGTCAAATGATTTGCACTTGAAGGGAGAAAAAATTTTTGCCTCCCTAAAAAAAAGGTAAAATGATTTTCACGGAGGGGAAAAAAATTTCAAAAAGAAAAAAAATATAAATTTTTTTATAGGAAATACAAGTTTCGGTTTCGGTTACGGTTTCGGCCGAAACTAAGGTTGAGGCCGAATATTCGGTTTCGGTTTCGGTTTCGGCTGAAAATCTTGTTTCGGTCGGACCCTAGTTCAAATATATATTTATTGTATATTTTCTGAAAAAAAAATTAATAATTTAGAAATAAAAAAGTTGCTATAAATTAAAATAGTTTTGGAGTTCTCTAATATCTATAAAAAGCGGCAATGGATTTTTTTTTATAAAAAAACTCCAGTAATAAATTTATTATTAGGAACTAATAATATTTACAAATCCTATTTTGGTTTTTTAAATATTTTTTTTTTTTTCTAGTTTTCATTTAAAGATTATGAAGTGTTGTTTGAAAATTTAATAAATAAATTTTCAAAATCAACCAAAACAGGAATGTTTTTAAAAGTTTGTATTAAATGATATAAAATAAAAATTCCAAATTTTATAAAATGTTCTTTTGCTTAGAAATAAAAATTTTTACATGAAAATATTCAATCGTTTAAATTTTGAGTTTGAATATTACAAAAAAAAAAATCTTATTTTTGCTTATGATCCTTAAATTTTAGGAAAGGAAGAGGAAATGACCAAATTTTTATTTTATTATCAGATTTAAAGTATATTTTTTTATTATATACTTTTACCAATCAGTTCAACCATTCGATTTTTATCCAAATTGAGTGGATCGAATAAAAAAGTAGACAGACTGAAATAAATTAAGTCAATCAACACATTTTTCCTTATTTAGAGCTCGAACCTATTTTTTCATTATCTATTCCTTATTTGGAGTTGTCTTTAAAAAAATGTCGAGAATATCCGGGGAATAATAAACCAGCCTTGAGGTTCCACCCTCACATCATTTTATTTTTGCAGATATTCGACCGGCAACACGCCTGGTCACCTTCACCACAAAAATACGACTTGATGGGCTCCGTGTAAAAATTATTTTTTCTTTTTTCAGAGAAGTGGGAGTCAAATATTCGGAGAACGTTTTGAAAATTAAAAATATTTTTTGTTTAATTTAACAATTATGAAAAACATATAACCAAGTATTTATTAATTTAAATAAGCGAAAAATGTAGGTACCGCCGGGAGTTGCACCACGGATCTTGTCGATTTACGCTCAACATGCCCTACTGTTGGACCACAGTACGCACTCGCTTATTTAAATTATGATAGATCGCTGATTTCAGTCTACTAGAGAAACGCCGCTCAAATCAAGCGTTCAGATTTCTCCGTTACTGAGGCGCGATCTAGATGGACGTTTTGAGAAATTAACTCAATTATGCAATTAATAAATAAAGAATTATATATACATGTGTTGGTCCATGAGGTAATTATGAAAAACATATAACCAAGTATTTATTAATTTAAATAAGCGAAAAATGTAGGTACACATTTATGTGGCATGTTGAGCGTAAATCGACTAAGATCCGTGGTGCAACTCCCGGCGGTACCTACATTTTTCGCTTATTTAAATTAATAAATACTTGGTTATATGTTTTTCATAATTACCTCATGGACCAACACATGATATATATAATTCTTTATTTAACAATTATGTTTTTCTGGTGGACCAAACGTTCGTATTATCTTATTCAAATATAGATTTTGAAAACTATTTTTTCAACATTTAGGAAGGTCATTTTAATTTTTTGCATAATATTCTTTGGTGCAGTTCTTGAAACGAGCCCCGGGTGTTTTGCATTTAATTGGCTCTGTTTCAGGTAGAGATGTCATTTTTCTAGCCATTCCATCCAAATCCTGCTTACCAGAGAAGACCTATGAAACAAAGAGCTCTTATAATTTATTATACAAATTGCCGTATGGCGACCACAAATCTGTCATTTCTTCTATCTCCTTAAATATCCCTCATTTCTGGGTGAGTAAATTTTTATATTTTAAAATCTCGCATTATCTGAAGAAAAATTGTTATATAATATTGTTAGACAACGAGTGAAACATTCGGTCACGCCCCTGCAAGGCCCTTGGGGAACTTTGAGGAAAAAAGAAAATTAGATTAGATAAATATTTAATTGTGAATAATTATGGCTTGAAAATAAAAATTAAAATATGGATTATCATCAACAGCCAGATAAAGTCTGAAAAACAGAAATATATAAAAGAATTTTAATATCTTTTGTAAATTCATTTACTAGAAAAGTAGCTAAAGATATTTTCTAAGGGAAGAGAGAGTAGGTGAGAAAGGTAAAAGATGTATAAAAAAAAATATTTAAAAAATCAAATAAACTATTAAATTCCAACTACTGATTTGGATGGGACCACGAGATTTAAAATCTTGGCTTGACATTTCTTTTATTAGGCCTACTATCGGCATTATCGGGAAGTCATACAGTGAAGATTTTACAGCGCACTGTCGAAAGCGTAGTTTCCAGTTTCGAGATTAAATCCATTTAGAGTTAGTTCATGATATCCTAAATTTAATGAGCCCCAATATACAATAATTTAAATGAAACCTTTTTATTTAAATTATTATTAACTCTTCGAATAGAAAAAAAAAAGATTATCATATATGTAAAACGATTGCCAGATGAAATGTCATCATAATATGGACAGACACTTTGCCGACATGTTGTCTAGTAAGACAGAATGTCGAAATTTGAATAGTATGGATATATTAGGAATGATGGAGCTTTTCAAAAAATAATAAAAATAATTTTTCAGCTTATTGTTTTTTCCAGTCCATCTTAAGAAATCTATTTTATTACTATGTTTTTTTTTAATGATAATTTTTGTATATTTATTGTATGATTTTGTAACCATTTTTAGCCCTACGGCTAAGAGGGTAAATAAATAAAAAAAAATCTATTTTATTTCCTCTTAATACCTTTATATTGAAAGTATCGCGATCAGTGGCGTCATTTGGGAGGGGGGGGGGGCATTTGCCCCTTCCCCTCCCCTACCAAGGACGCTGATTTTTATAAAACTTTATATTATAAATAAAATATTTCAAAATATATCTTCGAATATACAAACTGTACAAAATTAAATTAAATATCTTTTGGCCAAATTTGAGTACCGTACCTATATGTAAGTAAATTTTAAGAAAAAAAAATGTTTGCTCCCCCCCCAAAAAAAAAAAAAAGTTGAAATGACGCCACTGATCGCGATGTCAAAAATTCGGTGTCAAGATTTTGATTGAAATACAAGTTTTGAGAGTGCCTGATTCCAAAAAAGGTGAGTTCCTCAAAATGGTCTGTCTATGTGAGTATGTGAAAGAAAATATCTCAATAACGGAAAGAGTTAGAATGTTGGAATTTTAGACTCTATTTATTATATTAGGTACTCCTCTAGCATGCAACAGGAGGCCTTTGAATAATATTAGCCAGTATTACTTCTTAACTGATATATTTTTTTAGTGTTTTTGTTTTTCACAAAATCCGTTCCAAAGCTTTTTATTAAAATTCAAAAATCAATTATTTTTTAGGATTCTTTAAAATGTAATTTTAAAATTATTTAAAGCACTCTTGATCCTTGTATTTCATAGGAAAGAAAGGAGAAATGGCGAAATAATAAAAATAAAAAAAGAAGAAATGGTTTTGTTTATCTTTT
>JAKCPI010022577.1:0-15932 GCA_023213315.1 Euborellia annulipes | reverse complement strand
AAATGAGAATATAGGCTACATTTTGAAGGGCATGTAAAAAATAATTAAAGGGACCTCCCTTTGAATCTAAATTAACATGCAAATCCCCATTGGGATTTAACATTGTCTCTATGGAAGGAAGAGGCGGAAAGTGAATTTGAAAAAAAAAAACTGAATTGCATCAGCAAAGTGTATTTCAAACAATTTTCACAAAATATTACTAATATACTTTGTAAAGGGCATCTAAATCCAACGATTTTGATTAAAATTCAAAAATCAATTATTTTTTAGATTCTCTTTAAAATGTATATTCTCATTTTGCCAGTGAAATATTCTGAAGACCATTTTACTTTTGTACTTCATAGAAAGATAGGAGAAATGGTTGCCATGGTAACAAAATATAAATATTCTCTTCTATAAATTTTACATCTTGAAATTCGAATGTACCGTACTGTCTGGAACTAAATATATGTCGACGCAAAAATCTGGTGTGGCAAGCACAGAACACAACTTCCGTTTACCGAAAGTAAGAGAAAGTTGTTCTATACGACCAGTAACACCAGATATTTTTGTTATCTAATGTTGCTTAATTAATCACCCCTCCCCCCCCTTCCCATATTGAAGTTCATCTGCTCACCAGATGTAAGTCTCTGAGTAAAAAATTATATTAATAATTTAAATTTAAAACATAATTAAATAAAAAGAAATTTATGGAAATATCTTTTAAAATGATGAAAAAAGAAAATATTAATATTTTGAATTAGAACTTAATAAAAATATAAATTCTGATAGTAAATTAATTAAATGTGATTTTGAATTGCGTGTTCCCTCCTTCTTATTAATTCTTGTGCACTGCATCGCGGTAATTCAATTGGGATCACTTTATCCAGACGATCGAAATCTACAATGTATCTTTCCTTTATTGGATCATTTCGAATAATAGGTTCGAATTGGAATCCCCAAAGAATCTCAGAACTGGTGTAAGAAGTTCGGGCTTGGAGACGTTGATCAGTAGACTCGATTGTACCTTCCAAGAAAAGTAAGATTTCCAAGCTGGATTCTGACAAAGTGGAAGCATCCAGTGAATAAAGAGGACTGGATTCATCAATTCGGTGGATGAGAGTTTCCGGCCATGTTAGGAAAAATGTTATTATTTTTCCTTCATCGTTTAAATTTAATTTCATTTCCTAAAATATAAATATTTTTTTATCATAAATTAAATTTAAACTATCACATGTAGGCTCTAGTTGAAACATTACGTATATATATAAAAAAAAAAATAAATAAAAAACACTAGGTCAGAGTTTCCCAACCTTTTGAAGTTCACCACACAGCCCCTTAGTCAATCACGCGGCACCCTTGGGCGCCGGGGCTCACCGGTTGGGAACTACTGCACTAGGTTATAAGATTCAAAGATTTATTAAAAATGTTAATTTAAAATTTATAACAGAGTAGCTTTGTTCGTTTCGCTTGCCATTGCAGTATAATTGACACATTTTGCCCTTGCTTCTGTTCATTTCATTTTTGGTGCACGCAAGCATTCTGTTCGTTTGAAACTTGAACCGGGGCAGAAAATGTAGATTTTGCTGCATAATTTGACCCAATCGAATAGCTGGTGTGAATTGTGCAGGGCGATCTCAGCCTCAAAGCTTTAGTAGATGACCACCTTTTGCCACCATTTTCTCTTAATCCACTTCGATTAAAATAATAGAGCTAATTAATATTGAAAAAAAAAACTTATTTTGCAAGATCATGACTTCAATCGAACATATAGCAAATGTTGCACTTTTTAATCTAGGCAGTTTGGGGACGTTTGCACCTTTTACCTATACAGCGTAAGATACGCAGCTTTGCACTTTTTACTCTGGCAAGTGAAACGAACAAATCAGGTATTTTTTAAATTTTTAAATGTTTTTATTTAACTTACTCTTTCAAGGTCACCAACTTTGAGTCTTTGTTAAGGACACTTCCCGATGAGCTAGAGGTGTGAAATTTGATATTTAAGGTTCATTTTTAATGACGCAAATTGTGAGTTGGGTTTTACCAAAATTGACAAAACTAATGTGGTACTTTATTTGAAACCCTTCGGGAATTAATGTAATTTCAAAAGACTTCCCGATGGGCTAGAGGTGAGAGAAATACTTAAGAGTCATTTTTGATGACGCCACTATATGGTGGTTTTGATCAAAATTGACCAAACTATTGTGGTACTTTATTTGAAACCCTTCGCGAATTAGTGTAATTTCAAAAGACTTCCCGATGGGCTAGAGGTGAGAGAAATACTTAAGAGTCATTTTTGATGACGCCACTATATGGTGGTTTTGATCAAAATTGACCAAACTATTGTGGTACTTTATTTGAAACCCTTCGCGAATTAGTGTAATTTCAAAAGACTTCCCGATGGGCTAGAGGTGTGAAATGTAATACTTAAGGGTCATTTTTGATGACGCCATTATATGGTGGTTTTGATCAAAATAAACCAAACTAATGTGGTACTTTATTTGAAACCCTTCGCGAATTAGTGTAATTTCAAAAGACTTCCCGATGGGCTAGAGGTGTGAAATTTGATATTTAAGGGTCATTTTTTATGACAATAAATAATTTTTTAATTGTGTCAAAATAGGTCAAACTAATGTGGTACTTTATTTGAAGCCTCACGCAAATAAGGCCCTATTAACTAGTTTTGAAAGGCCAAACTAATGTTCTTTTTTTTAAGCTTACGCTAATTAGACAATTTTAGAAAATTTCCCGATGTTATTTAAAAGCCCCTAATTTTGAAAGTTAATTTAAAAAAATCACAGGAAAAAAGACTAAAAAGCTTAAAATAAAAATAAAATAAAAAAAGATTTTAAAAAAAATGCTTTTATTTAAATTGAACTAAAAAGAGAGAAATAAGAGAGAAATAATTTAATTGTTCTTGTTAAAATTTTTTAATATTTATGACTTAAAATAAAAGCGTGGGGCGCGAGCCTCGGAATCACTTCGAAGCGCCCCAGGCTTTTATTTTAAGTCATAAATATTAAAAAATTTTAACAAGAACAATTAAATTATTTCTCTCTTATTTCTCTCTTTTTAGTTCAATTTAAATAAAAGCATTTTTTTAAAAATCTTTTTTTTTTATTTTATTATATATATCATAAGCTAGGCCTTTTAATTGAATTAATTCTAATGTCTTTTGGGCATTATTTTTATCCACGCATTAGTAACCAATTGATTTAAATAAATTTGCATTTAATTATTAGGGATCCGGCCAACAATGAACTCACCTTGCGATGTAAATTCCAAAGGCCATTGTAGGATTTTTCCTTAATAAGCATCTGCATTGTTACTTTAGCTTCAATTACTCTCGATGTTAGCCGTGTATCAGCAATTCTGGCCATCAAACAGAGATGGCCTTCATAAAGACATATTACGGCCCTTGAGGAAAAGATCAGGGTTTTGAGTCTTCGTTTTGAACGAATGAGCTTATTAAAAATCGTGCTCAAACAAATCGCCTGTAGAGTGACTCCAACAATACCCTGGAATCATACTTTCCGTCAAATATCAAAATATTATTAAAATTATTATTCTAAATCACAAAAACATTTATAAAATTGCAATTTCAACTCACTTGAACACACATAAGAATAACGGCTTCTGGACATTCTTCAGTAGGCATTCTAGCGCCAAATCCAGTTGTGTGCTGATTTTCCATTGAAAACATAAAAGCCGAAGTAAAACCATGGATATTTGTAGTGCAAGGTTTCCATCCTGTCTCCATTTGTCGTTCTAATGAAAACGAAATAATTATTTTATTCCAGAGTAACAAGAATTAAATTAAATTATTGTGTAGTTAATTCTACTCTAAAAACAACGCCTCGCGAAATGTTTTATATAGCCCTTCATTTAAAAAAAATACAAAGGCTGAATTATATCAATCAAAATATGAAATGTAAATAGAGATTAAAACTTTCCTTTTAAATAGGCATTCAAAATATCTGCTTTGTCAAGATTTTGCGTAACGACACGGCGCCCTTGATTGGTGGCGCCGCGCGTGACGAACAGGGGAACTTTTTAATTGCTATTGTTGAAATTCTTTAGAGCGCCCTCGGGGCTTGGTTTAGGGGTTAGCGTGCTAACCTCGTATACCAAAAGTCGCGGGTTCGGATCTCAGGCAGTCCGATGATTTTATTTAAGCCATTTGGATACCAAATGGCTTAAATAAGAATGCCTGGACCCCCAATAGATATATTAATAACATACGAGTATCGTTAAAAGCAGGGGCGCCGGAACGAATTTGAATCAGGGGGGGGGGGCAAAAAAATTTTTTTAGAAAATTAAAATTATTTAAATATGTTCAAATAGTATAAAACAAAAACAAATCTACTATAAAACTTTAAAAATTTTAAATAAAATCACAATTTTAATAAAATTAAAATTTTAAAAAATTTGCTACTGATTTTATCAAAAATTTTTGGAAAAAAAATGAATTTCTTACTCTTTTAATTTTTTTTTAATTTAGAAGATTTTATTTTTTCAAAAGTAAAAATATATCATTTTTAAAAAAAATCTGGTGTGACTGGCGCACAGCACACAACTTTCTCTTACCCTTCGGTAAGAGAAAGTTGTGCACTGTGCTGGTCACACCAGATTTTTTGTGTCGAGATATATTTAGTTTCCCATAGCACCTTAGTTTCAAACTTGCATTTTAAATGTTGATTGCTTGAAATAAACTATGGTTATTTTTCAAAATTTTAATCTCATATTTGGACATTTTATACACAATATAGATTCGTAAATAAATACAAAATTTCATAAGAATTGGAAAAAAAAATTTTAAATGCGTAAAAAGTTCCAAATGGGACCCCCTTTTGGAATCGAAATTAACATACAAATCCCTATAGGAAATTAACATTGGTCAAATGCGAAGATAAGGTAGAAAAATTTAAAACGCGTAGAAAGAGAGAAGATAGTTTTGTGAGAGAGAGAGATATGTTTTCTCCGAAAAAAAATGGGAATTTAAATAATAATTGATTTTTAATCTAATAAAAAGAAAAAGATTTAAATTCGGTTACCATGGCAACCATTTATTTCTCCTATCTTTCCTATGAAGCACAAGAGTAAAGTGTGCTTCAAACAATTTTGAGGGCAAAACGAGAATATACATTTGAAAGAGCATCTAAAAAATAATTGATTTTTGAATTTTAATCAAAATCGTTAGAGCGAATTTTGAGAAAATCGAAAAAAACTGAAAAAGTACATCAGTAAAGTACTAGTACTTTTTGGCCGATTTTGATTAAAAGCTTATTTTGTCGGTCCCGGGGGGTGTTTAACTTAAATATAAAATTTCAGCCTCCTAGCTCAATTCCTTCATGCTTAAAATTGAACACACACACACACACACACACACACACACACACACACAGACAGACAGACAGACAGACCATGTCGCGAAAACCACTTTTTTGGATTCAGGGGACCTCAAAACGTGAAGATCCATCAAAATCTCGACATCGAATTTTTTGACATGAAACCAATACTTTCTCTCTCTATATATTTCATATATAGGGTACGAGAAAGTAATAAATGAAATAAAAGAAGAAATTTTGCCCCCTCTCTGCCCCCCTTCCCTATAGGATGCCAGGCAATGTACCCTTGTCCCCCCCCCCAGTTCCGGCTCCTATGGTTAAAAGGTAGATTATTAGATTATTAATAGGTGTTTTTTTGCTTACTTTTGAAGACACATAACGCCCTCTTTTCGGGAAAAACATGCGTAACATCTACACTACCGAACCCCCTTAAAAAATTCATAGCAAATTTTGTGCCATTCCGTTGTATTTTCTTCATATTTTTTATACAATAAAATTACTGAAAGATAAATTCTTATTCATGAATGAATTCCTTCACTTAGATAAGCATATTTTATAAGGCATCTAGTTAAATGGCCAAGAATAAACAAGACCTAAATTATATAGGTGTGAAGATAAAGTAAGAATCATGATGAATTTTTCTAAAATAGAAAATCGTCTAACTTTGTAAGAATCTGAAAATTTTCAAATTTTTAAATTTTTTTTTTTTTAAATTTCTACACACAAAAAGGTAAAAAAAAAAACCAATCTGATTTTTTCAACAAAGTGTAAATGGATATAAAATGAATAAACAGCAGTTTGTTCGTTTCATTAATTAATTATTCAAAAGAGATTCATATATTTAAAATAAAATATTTTTGGCATCCGATGCCATATAGCCATAGAGGGAATAAAATGAAATACTTACCCGGAAGATGATCAGGTTCAAGGTCTCCATGCATATAAGAAATAAACCACCAGAGTAATCCAAATATCAGCCAAGAAATAAAAAAGGTACTGACAAAAATTAACCACAACCATCGCCATTTCATGTCAACTAATGTAGTAAAAATGTCCTGCATGAGAATAAATAAAAATATAATATAGTTATTAGATTTATGAAATAAGGTATTTAATTATACAAATTTACTTCATTTCACTTAAAAAAAAAGTTACTGATTTCTGATGAAGATAGGGAGCAGCCTGGTGGATATAAATAAATAAAATCCGGAAATGATTTTCAGGCCAATTATTTGGATTAACTGCTTCCTCTATGGGTCAACGTTTCGGAGCCAAACCGACAAACAATAGCCCTCAATTTTGTCATTTAAAGCTGTGATTAATCACGCTAGTACACATGTGAAAGGCAATGGAAGAAGAATGGCTCGTTTTGTTTGGCTCCATTGTCTTTCACATGTGTACTAGCGTGATTAATCACATCTTTAAATGACAAAATTGAGGGCTATTTGTTTTTCTTGACACCGCATGGTCCTGAAGAAGGAGTCGTTTTGGCTACGAAACGTTGACCCGCTATGGTAGGAGTTAATCCAAATAAATTGGCCTGAAAATCATTTCCGGATTTTATTTATTCATCGTTCTTACTGATTTCAGCACTCAGGGGCTCACTCTAGTGAGTACGTGGATGGCAACCACGAGTTACCAGAGCTAAGGCTAACATTTCTTCCTTTCCTTTATGTCAGCCTTTTCCCTTTTACATATCAAGCTTCAGGCCGTGAGAGGGTCGGCTTGCTTTTCTATCGGTCTCATTTATTTATATTTATAAATTAATTTTGCCTACCCCACATAGGGAAAAGGCCAAGATAGAAGAAGAAGATCCTTCTTACTGATTCCTTTATATTTACTTTTATTTACTTAATTCAATTGATTCAAATAAAAAAACAATAAAATAAAAAATAAACCTTAAAATGTCTCCAATGTTCCAGAGGAACATTTATTGTCTGATATTGGCAACTTCCATTTTTTTCCACAATCCGGAAAGACGTATCTTTATTCTTCACTTGGAGCGGCACAAGTTCCCTATTAAGGAGTTAAAAAAAAAATGTTTTTAAATCAATTCTTAATTTAAGTGAGTAATATTTCATATTGCAAACAACGGTGTAAGGGGAGGGGGGGGTGACATTTAATGTAAAAGTTATTTTATTCTATGCTGGCTGCCTACATTCTCCTGTTCCTGTTAATTATCACTCAGCTAACGAATTTCTTCTTTTCTAATAAAAGCTTTATATTTTTAAAATTAACTTTTTTATATTTTAAAAATAATTTTTTTTAATTAAAACACTTTAGTTTTCTTTTTTTTCCCTTTGGTTTTAATGTATTTCTGTTCTTCAAACAACGGGCTTCAAATAAAGGGCGGTTAGCTCTCTATAACAGTGGCGGCTCGCTAGGGTAGGCAAGGTAGGCGACGCCTACCTTATAAATATACAGATGAAAAATATTTATCAATTTTATTATATTTATTAAGTTTAAAAATATTTAGTTTCATAAAATAATTACTATATTTATTAATTAATATATATGATTTTGCAAAAAAAAAAAAAAATTTGAAACACTTCAGAACCTCGTATTTATAAAGTAAAGGCGATATTTTTTCTTAGCCTATCTACTGCCTGTACTCCGCACTCCGCTGCCCACATTTCTAGACAGTCGCGCATGCGCCACAGCAGTGATAGCTAGCGCTATAAGTCGAACGGTTAGGCGATGAACTAAGTAGCCTATGCCAAGCCGATGACAAGTGTTACCGTAGAGCGCAATTTCTCATGAAGATTTATTAGTTCAAATTTCGAAACAAGATAACTTCACAGATCAAATTATTGAATTATTTTCTAAATTAAAAAGAAAGGCGAATAGATTTAATTTACAAAAATAAATAAATACGCCTTTTTTTCTTTCTTTTTTTCTATTTTTCGTAAGATATATATATATTTGTCGCCTACCCAGTTGTCTCGGTCACGAGCCGCCACTGCTCTATAATTGGACATTTGTTGTCTGTAGAGTGAAAAAAAATGTCTATCCAAAGAAAAAAATCTCTAAATAGAGACCTTCAAATTATAAAAAAATTATTTTATTACTTCTGACCCATTCCTCCCTCTAATTTGACTCTGTCACTGATAAGCAACTCCCCCCCCTCTTAATATTTTCCGGAATCGCCTACCAAAATTGTTTTCTGAATCCATTCTTTTAAGCATTTAGGCTTACTCTTTAGAAATGTGACTTGCCTACATGTAGGTCCAATTGCTGTCAATTTATCATTTAAACTACGTACTATAACTTCTGTTTTAATTCAAAACACGCATTCAAAAAAAAAATTTTTACTTAATTTAAAATCAATGGAGTTGACTAGAAAATTATCCGATAATAACCTAATGATGGTATTTTGTAATTCTAATTATTTTTATTGTTTGGATACCAAATGGCTTAAATAGAAATGCCTGGACCCCTAATAGATATTATAGATAATAACGGTTATCGTCAAAGTCTTATATGGCCTGAGTTGCCGAAAAGACTGTGAATGTGTTAAAAAAAAAAAAAAAAAAAAAATATTTTAGTTCTGGGCTCCAAGAGGTTGTGTACTTTAAAGGTTAGCAGCCTACAGTGGCGTCATTTCAACTTTTTCTTGAGGAGGAGGGGGGGGGGCAAACATTTTTTTTTTCTTAAAATTTACTTACAAATAGGTAAGTTACTCTAATTTGGCCAAAGATATTTAATTTAATTAATTGTTTAATTTTGTACAGTTTATATACTCGTAGATATATTTTGAAAGATTTTATTTAAGAATAATATAAAATTTTATAAAAATTAGAGCCCTTTGGGGGAGGGGGGGGGGGCGAACGCTCCCCTGCCCCCTCCCCTCAAATGACGCCACTGGCAGCCTATAATAAAGAACATGATGAAAGATTTCACCAGGAAAAACGATCCCAAGGAAGATGGCACGCCAACATGCTAATTGATTATTGCTGGGGGCTCTGGCGGGAAGCACAAAATGGAAATCGGAAGCGGAATCGGAGGAACATCCAAAAAAAAAAAAATGAATAAATAAAAATGGTTCACAAACAAAAAAAGCAAACATAGAGTGTTTACTATTTTAATTATTATTAAAAAAGAGCTTTTTGATACTTTTTCTATTATAAAAAAAATTACGCATAGTTAAATGTTATAAAATATTTTTTTTTTTTTCATTTTTTTTGTAAATTACCCATGTTTTGTAAAAAAAAACAAACTGTACGTGAAGGAGGAAAATGGTAATCAGTTTTGGATTCAGCACACTAAAAAACATAATTCATAAATAATATTCCATTCAGCTGAAAAAAATTTTTTATTTTGTAGGCCAGTGTAATTGAAATCTTTATGTATTTTATGTAAAAAAAAAAAAAACTCCAAAACTTTCGACAGCTAAATGTATTTTATTAAAGCAATACCAGGCTGACGTTTCGGTCCCTTGTCTAGACCATCTTCAGAGCAGTTTGGCGAGAAAAAAAATTTTAATAAAATACATGTTGCTTTGGAAAGTCGTGAAGTTTTTTTTTTTTTTTTTTTTTTTGATTCCGCCTTACAGGCGCAAAGACATACCACAAATTAATGGAATTTAAACAACATAAGACAATCATTGGGAGTTAAATGAATGGAAGTATATTGAAAAAAGATGATCAATCCTTCGATACTCCATTGTCATCAAAACAAGAACAAAATTTTTGTATTAAATATTTATTAAAAATATAAATATTTAATAGAAAAATGTGGTCTATAATTAAAAATTCTCCTAATAATAATATTTCAAACCACAAAAGCTTTAATAAACAAAATTTTAAAAGTTAACTTAAATAAATAATAATAAAAACTTTATCATGTCATAAAGAAAAATATATAATTTTTTTTTTAAGATAAATAATTGATAATACTTACTCACGAATTCGAACTTCCTTTATTAAAGCGTCGTCAGCCATTTTAAATGTAATGTTTAATTCAACACAACTTTTTAAACGAAAGAGATGTGCGTTCTTCGCCTTCAAGTCACTAAATGAAAGGTTTACAACCTGAGTGGCTTATTTTGTCTGATTATTTCATTTGTTGATTTCAAAATGAGATAGGGCATTAGATTATAATTCCATTCTAGGGAATAAGATAAGGGAAAAAAAAAAGAAAAAGTTAAATATCAGAGTATTTACATTTTTTAATATCATCCATCTTTTTACAAGTCTCAACTATTTTCTACGTATATAACAAGATATACGAAGACATTTTTTTTTTTTAAATAAATATAAACAGAAGAAATATAACTATATTTTCCACTAAAATTTCAAAGGAAGAGGTAATCTTTTTTAAATAAATAATAATATACATTTTTTAACCTCATCCCTTAAAATTTCAAAAGTCAACGCGTATATTTTTTTTTTATCTATGTTGGACTGAATATTTCTAGCTAACTTATAAAAATCATCAAATAAAGATGATTTATATGTTTATTTTCTAGTCAAAGGCGAACCTGTCTACTCTCTAGCCTTTTTGTCTTACTGGGTCATAAGCTTTTTCTAGTCTCTAGGCTAGTATTGGACAAAATTTTGAAATAAGGCTGCTCTAACATCATTTCAGAAGAAAATTTTCTTTTTTTAATCACAATTATATATTTAAATAAAAAATAAAATAATTCTTGCTTTAATATTTTAACTTCGCCGACCAGCTAGGCTTAAGTTTTTTTATATTATTTATTTTGATTCTAGTATTTATCATATATACAAATATTTTTTATTTTCAAATACTTTTATGAGACGAATCTAAAAATTTTGTTTCTGAGATTCCGGAAAATTTTAAAGATTAGTCCCATCCCTACTTATGACATTTTTTTAAGTATTTGAACCAATTTTACTCACAAATTTTCTAAGAGATCTTTTTAACTTATTTATATCATATCCTCCAGCGAAAATAAGTGAATAAAATTGTGAGATTCAGAATATTAAAATGTTTGCAATAATTTAACATATCTTATTTCAACAATCATATTCCTTTTGAAATCATGTAAATTTTTTTTTTTTTTTTGAATTAAATAACAAATCTATTGGAGAAAAATATCCAATATTAAACAACCACTTTTTTTTAGAAAATTCAGAATAAGTTTTAAATTAATGGCTCAAAATTTTGAACAAGCAGAAAATGAAATTTAATTTTTAATTTTAAATTAATGGAAGTTTCAAATTCAACAATTTAAAAATATATTTATGTACACATATTTACAAGCTTTAATAATAAAAATAAATTTTCAAAATATATTAATTCATCAAACGTTTTTGGTTTTATTTTTCAAATAAAAATTTTAATATTGAAACATTTTTCTTTTAAAATGTTCAAATATATATTTATTGTATATTTTCTGAAAAAAAAAAAAAATAATAATTTAGAAATAAAAAAGTTGCTATAAATTAAAATAGTTTTGGAGTTCTCTAATAGATCTATAAAAAGCGGCAATGGATTTTTTTTTATAAAAAAAACTCCAGTAATAAATTTATTATTAGGAACTAATAATATTTACAAATCCTATTTTGGTTTTTTAAATATTTTTTTTTTTTTTTCTAGTTTTCATTTAAAGATTATGAAGTGTTGTTTGAAAATTTAATAAATAAATTTTCAAAATCAACCAAAACAGGAATGTTTTTAAAAGTTTGTATTAAATAATATAAAATAAAAATTCCATTATAAAATGTTCTTTTGCTTAGAAATAAAAATTTTTACATGAAAATATTCAATCGTTTAAATTTTGAGTTTGAATATTACAAAAAAAAATCTTATTTTTGCTTATGATCCTTAAATTTTAGGAAAGGAAGAGGAAATGACCAAATTTTATTTTATTATCAGATTTAAAGTATATTTTTTTATTCTATACTTTTAACAATCAGTTCAACCATTCGATTTTTATCTAAATTGAGTGGATCGAATAAAAAAGTAGACAGACTGAAATAAATTAAGTCAATCAACACATTTTTCCTTATTTAGAGCTCGAACCTATTTTTTCATTATCTATTCCTTATTTGGAGTTGTCTTTAAAAAAATGTCGAGAATATCCGGGGAATAATAAACCAGCCTTGAGGTTCCACCCTCACATCATTTTATTTTTGCAGATATTCGACCGGCAACACGCCTAGTCACCTTCACTACAAAAATACGACTTGATGGGATCGTGTAAAAATTATTTTTTTCTTTTTTCAGAGAAGTGGGAGTCAAATATTCGGGGAACGTTTTGAAAATTAAAAATATTTTTTGTTTAATTTACAATTATGTTTTTCTGGTGGACCAAACGTTCGTACTATCTTATTCAAATATAGATTTTGAAAACTATTTTTTTCAACATTTAGGAAGGTCATTTTAATTTTTTGCATAATATTCTTTGGTGCAGTTCTTGAAACGAGCCCCGGGTGTTTTGCATTTAATTGGCTCTGTTTCAGGTAGAGATGTCATTTTTCTAGCCATTCCATCCAAATCCTGCTTACCAGAGAAGACCTATGAAACAAAGAGCTCTTATAATTTATTATACAAATTGCCGTATGGCGACCACAAATCTGTCATTTCTTCTATCTTCTTAAATATCCCTCATTTCTGGGTGAGTAAATTTTTATATTTTAAAATCTCGCATTATCTGAAGAAAAATTGTTATATAATATTGTTAGACAACGAGTGAAACATTCGGACACGCCCCTGCATGTCCCTTGAGAACTTTGCGGAAAAAAGAAAATTAGATTAGATAAATATTTAATTGTGAATAATTATGGCTTGAAAATAAAAATTAAAATATGGATTATCATCAACAGCTAGATAAAGTCTGAAAAACAGAAATATATAAAAGAATTTTAATATCTTTTGTAAATTCATTTACTAGAAAAGTAGCTAAAGATATTTTCTAAGGGAAGAGAGAGTAGGTGAGAAAGGTAAAAGATGTATAAAAAAAATATTTAAAAAATCAAATAACCTATAATGTGATTAAATTCCAATTAGTGATTTGGATGGGACCACGAGATTTAAAATCTTGGCTTGACATTTCTTTTATTAGGCCTACTATCGGCATTATCGGGAAGTCAGACAGTGAAGATTTTACAGCGCACTGTCGAAAGCGTAGTTTCCAGTTTCGAGATTAAATCCATTTAGAGTTAGTTCATGATATCCTAAATTTAATGAGCCCCAATATACAATAATTTAAATGAAACCTTTTTATTTAAATTATTATTAACTCTTCGAATAGAAAAAAAAAGATTATCATATATGTAAAACGATTGCCAGATGAAATGTCATCATAATATGGACAGACACTTTGCCGACATGTTGTCTAGTAAGACAGAATGTCGAAATTTGAATAGTATGGATATATTAGGAATGATGGAGCTTTTCAAAAATAATAAAAATAATTTTCAGCTTATTGTTTTTCCAGTCCATCTTTAAAATCTATTTTATTACTATGTTTTTTTTTAATGATAATTTTTTGTATATTTATTGTATGATTTTGTAACCATTTTTAGCGCTACGGCTAAAAGGGTAAATAAATAAAAAAAAAATCTATTTTATTTCCTCTTAATACCTTTATATTGAAAGTATCGCGATCAGTGGCGTCATTTGGGGGGGGGGGGCATTCGCCCCTTGCAAATTCCCCCCCCATAAGGACGCTGATTTTTATAAAACTTTTATATTATAAATAAAATATTTCAAAATATATCTTCGAATATACAAACTGTACAAAATTAAATTAAATATCTTTTGGCCAAATTTGAGTACCGTACCTATATGTAAGTAAATTTTAAGAAAAAAAATGTTTGCTCCCCCCCCCCCCCCCCCCCCAAAAAAAAAAAAGTTGAAATGACGCCACTGATCGCGATGTCAAAAATTCGGTGTCAAGATTTTGATTGAAATACAAGTTTTGAGAGTGCCTGATTCCAAAAAAGTGAGTTCCTCAAAATGGTCTGTCTATGTGAGTATGTGAAAGAAAATATAGCAATAACGGAAAGAGTTAGAATGTTGGAATTTTAGACTCTATTTATTATATTAGGTACTCCTCTAGCATGCAACAGGAGGCCTTTGAATAATATTAGCCAGTATTACTTCTTAACTGATATATTTTTTTAGTGTTTTTGTTTTTCACAAAATCCGTTCCAAAGTTTTTTTATTAAAATTCAAAAATCAATTATTTTTTAGGATTCTTTAAAATGTAATTTTAATTATTTAAAGCACTCTTGATCCTTGTATTTCATAGGAAAGAAAGGAGAAATGGCGAAATAATAAAAATAAAAAAAAAGAGAAATGGTTTTGTTTATCTTTTTCGGTTTAATTTACTCTCGGTAATTAAATATAGTCTATCTGGAGATAAAAATCTGATGTGACCGAAGGTATTGTTGTTATATATTGCACATTAGGTCACACAAGATTTTTTAAATTAAATTCAGAAACATCTAAATTTAAAAGAATTTGGTTTTGAATAATTTTTTCATGTAAAAATTTTTAAATACGTAATTAAACAATTAATCCTGTACTATTTAACGAGCAATGTACTTATCTCAAAAACGGCTCTAAACGATTTTTTTTTTAATTCTAAGTATATACCCTACTACTTCCGGTACCAATATGAAATTGCACTTCTCTTTGGGAAAGTTCGGGTACTAACAGTATTAATACTTTACTTAAATACTTTTTTCCAATTTTATCAAAAAAACGAGCGAACTCCAGCTTGGTCATCCCATAACTTTTTTTAAAATATGAGTATGAAAAATTAGAAAATTATTTTTCCAATGTAATTAAGTAATCACTTTTATTTATTAATACTGTCGTTAAAAATTTTGCTATAGTTCTAATAAGATTTAATTATTTAATAGGGCCATGTTTAAAATTTTAGTCTTTAGTGAGGGCCTATATTAAAATATTTTAGGATTATTATTAAATAATAAAAGAGAAAAAAATAAAAATTTTTTAAAATTTTTATATTATTTCAATACAAGAATCCGAAAAGTAGACAAGTGGGAGGGAGGTTGATTTTACTACTTGGTTCAGGGGCGTATATAGAAATTTTTCGCGGGGGGGGGGCCTGGACTCAAAATTTTTCTGCGGAAATTTTTTTTTTAGAAACTTAATTTTTTTTACTTTTGAAATTTTTTGCTTTGAACATTTTTTTTCTTTCTTTGTTTGGGAACCAAATATGCCATCCTGCAGGGAAAAATTTGTTGCGCTGATGTCTGTATATCCGTATATATGTATGGGTGTTGGGCTCTGCCCCCCCCCTATATTCGCCCCTGACTTTATTATTCGATAATATAAAACACATTATAGCCCAAATTTTAGTGGGCGGAACTCAAGGTATCTGGCCCAAATGAAACGTGTGGAACGTCCCCCGGTTTCCATCGGTTGAGTATATAATTTTAAATGTATAATAATCCCTAGCCTCAGCAGCCGAGAGGAAAGAAAATTTAATTTTTTCTTTGATTGAATTTATTAACTGAAGCAGGACTATAGTAAAAATACTAACGAAACTTGCCTATTGTGCGTGTAAACAATGTATAATTATCATTAATTTTTAAAAATCGTTACTTTGATTTATCTCAGCTTAATAAACATTTTTTTAAGAACCTTCTCTATTGCACTTTA
>JAKCPI010022576.1:0-29497 GCA_023213315.1 Euborellia annulipes | reverse complement strand
TGTTTTTTTATTCAATGAAAAATTCTTTATGAAAACTTTTAAAATGTATGTCAATTTCGATTTTTCCACGAGCCCCCGTGGGGATATTTTGAACATTTGGGGGAGGGAGGTGAAATTATTAGCTTACAGGGCCCCGAGATTTCGACTGCCTGAGAGTCCCCATTTTGTTTAATCCGGCACTGGCTGCCTACATACTCCTGCTCCTGTTAATTATCACTCAGCCATCGAATTTCTTTTGAAACTTAAGATTTCATAATCAAAACAAACGTTAAAAATTTTGGTTTCATATTTTTAAAATTTAATTAAAAATTTAATCCTAGCTTTATTTCTGGTTCTGTCTAATTTAAATATAGAAGTAGGACGGGTGTAGAAATCTTTAACTTGAAAAGAAGTGGTGAACCGTAGATAAATCTTTGAGCTCTAGTAAGGAAGAAGATATTGAGAATCCTCTTATCTGTCGATTTCTCTAAAAAAAAAAAAAACTAGGGAAAAAAGTTTTTGTTTAACAATAGAGTAATTTAAAGATACAGGAAACTGGACAATATGACTAAGCTTATGAATTTTTTTAAGTAGAAAACGGATAAAAAATTAATCATTGAAAAGTCTTTTTTATACATAAGATTTTTACTTAAAGATCATAGACCAATTTAAATTGCTTTGATATTAAATAGTATAAAAATAAAAATAAAACAAATTCCCTAATTTTTTTTCTTTTTTTTTAGTCAAATATTCTCCTAAAAATTCGAAAATATAAACATACAAAAAAAATTAAATGATGATTACTACTCAATTTCAAATATGACATATACATTTCAAAGCTAACCTATCATCAAAAGAATTTAAATATTTTGTCAAAACCTTCCATAAAATGATTATTAGAACTGATACAGATACGAATGCATGTGGAAAACACATTTTATTTAAAATTTAAATGGAAATATTTAGTTTGACACTTTTTTTTTTTATTTTCCGATGTGGCACGATTAAGTTCACCAATTTTACTGTAAATATGATATCAAAATATATACATTTATTATATAAAATAGAAAAATATTGTTTTTTTAGAAAAACTAGTAGTAATTTTTTGAGTTGATTGTTATTTTAAGGCTTTTCAGCATCTTAGACCATATTGACTAACGACAAAGTATTTATAAACGATATAGACCTATATTAGGGGTCCGGGCATATTTATTTATACCATTTGGTATCCAAATGATTTAAATAAATTCATCGGACTGCCTGGGATCCGAACCCGCGCCCCTTTGGCTTCCACGGACTATTGACATTTGTCAAAAACTTTAACCGTCTCGACCACGGGGGGGAGGGGGAGGGGGAAGGGAGGGTGTTATTGATTTAAAGTAGTAATAAAGTTATAGGCCTACTTGAAGAAATTGTTTTTCAAAAGTAAATCTTGAAATCATTACCTAAAATGCTGAACGCACACCAATTGAGCAAAAACGTTTTAGGACAAAACGTTTTTGACTAATCGCGCCTAAAACTGTTTTTTCAATGCTTTTCTATGGGTCAATGCACACCGAAGAACTAAAACATAATTGAGCATGATTCGCCACATCAATGAACAAAATATTTTGCCATTGAGCGTTTTGCTCAATCGGTGTGCGTTGGCATTGGACAAAATGTTCGGCCATTGAGCAAAAAATGCCAACGCACACCGATTAGGGCAAAAACGCTCAATGACAAAACATTTTGTCAATGGCAAAACATTTTGTTCAATGGCAAAACATTTTGTCCAATGGCAAAACATTTTGCTGAATGGCAAAACATTTTGTCCAATGACAAAACATTTTGCTGAATGGCAAAACAATTTGTTCAATGGCAAAACATTTTGTTCAATGGCAAAACATTTTGCTTAATCGGTGTGCGTTGGGATTGAGCAAAACGTTTTGCTATTGGACAAAACGTTTTGTCCAAGAGGATTTTGCTCAACTGGTGTACGTTCAGCCTTAAACAAAATTACCTAAAAGGGCCCAAAAAAGTAATGTTTTTAAAAGAAATATTTTTTTTCTTAGATAATGAAATTATTTAATTTTTTAAATCAATTGATCACTTCTTTCAGCCGATCCTACTTAGCCTATTTTAATATCAAAAATAAAAGAAAGAATGATCAATAGGCCCTATATAAACAATACTTTCTCTCTCTATATATTTCATATATAGGGTAAGAGAAAGTAAAATTGCAAGTGATTTACAAAACCCACCCTTTTAATGTCGTTTTTTTCTCAATAAGAGTTAAGGTTATTTTCACAAATAAGAAATCGTGAGAGACGTTAGCGTAAATTGTATTGCCATCTTCAGTCTTTTAGAGTAGTTTAGTGAGTTATATGAATAAACATAAATCAACATAAATGTTTTTTATCCTCTCAGCTTGTCGGTCGTTTCTGCTCTATCCTTTTATTAAATCCATTCACATAGTCAGGAAGTAAAAATAAATAAAAAAAAAAAAAAAAAAAAAAAAAACTGATGAATGAGATAAAAATTAATTTTATTTTTGATCAAGTTCTAAGGACTACAAAGATAAAAAATACTTTTCGGTGATTTAGCTAGAGGGCTGGTATTGTATTAATAAACATACATTATATTCCAAGCTATTTATTTTCTTGACTCAAGATGGATTTGATATCAGGAAAAATTAAATAAAAATTTTGTTGATGTGCTAGTCTTTCTTTTCTTTTAGAGTAATTAATAAAAAGCTCTTCTTAATTCACTTTTTAACTAAAAAGAGAACAAAGAGTAATAAATATTTAATTTCGTTGCGCACAATTAATGTTTATTCATTCGAATGTAATTTTATTTCGTTTAGATTAAAAAGAGTAGTGTCTTCTTCAAACTATTCGTAATCAAATTACTTCAAATTATATCTGAGATCAGATTATAATTAGAACAGATTGACAATCTTATGACATATATTTTTTTTATCAGGTACGTCATTTCAGCTTTCGCTTGAGGGGAGGGGGGGGATTATTTATCTTTACCACTGCCACACCCCAGAAGCCTAAACTTATACTAGATATTTTGGATTCTTACTCAATAATATTAAAACTCTAGGCTTATTATAAGGTTTGTTCGTTTCACTTGACATGGTAAAAAAGAGCAAAGCTGCCAAGGCAAAGATGCAAACTTACACAAATTGTCTTAAAATTTATTTTCCCCCTCCCATAAAAAATAAAGCAAAAAGAAAAAACAAAATAAAAGAAAAAAGGAAAATTAAACAAAAAGGAAGCGAAAGAACAAACCTAAGTTTGTTTTATATAGGCCTAGTGGTTTGTTACTTAAAAAAAATATTTGAAATAAAATTAGAACTCTTTCTTTTTTTATGAACAAAAATTCTAGCAACCTCCGCCCTCCCGCCACCCTCCAAAAAAAACCTAATCTCAGCTCCTCTCATGATTTTAGTAAAAATGAGCAAATTTTAGTAATATTTTTAAAAAGGCGTTGTTGCAAATTGATATATTTTTATTGAATCAAACGCCATCTCACTAAAATTCTTAATCAAAATATAATTGGGCCCTGTTATGCTTTAGTGTATCAAGCGCCAAAAAAATTAAAAATTGAGTTAAGCCCGGAATATTGTTTCAAATGCTATAATTAATAGTATTTTTTATTAAATATGTCCTAAAAAAATTTATATTTAATGTTACATGCACAATTGACAAAAAAAAAATGATATATAATCTAATCAAAACAAAAAACGAATGTTTGTCAAAACTCGGCAGCTGGCGCTTGACACACTAATGCGTAACAGGGTCCAATTATATTTTAGACTATGAAATTAATTAAATATTGAATTAAAAAAATATAGGCCTATATAGAGTATTAACATTTTTCAAAATTTTTCAAAATTTCATCAATAAATCCTTAAGGAGAATTTTTTTTTAAATAGTATTTTATTTAATAAGTGTAAAATATATTTTTAGGCGGGAGGGGGAGGTTCCGAAAAAAATCATTACAATATAAAACAAAAAATGTTTATGAAAATGTATTTAATGAAATATTAGGCCTATTGTATTAAATTTTTTTGCATTATTTTCCATCTTTCACTTTAATAAAAAAATGTATAATATATGCAAGTAAATATTTAATTACAATTTCAAATTATGTAGGTTATTTATTGTGAATAAAACAATAAACATTGTGTAGTTGAAAGCAAGTAGTTTAATTCCTTGTTCTATTTATGCGTTCTCTAAGTGACTAATCACGCCCCCCCAAGGGGACGATTCAATTTTACTATTTCAAATCTAAACAATTTTAAAAACTTAAATTAAATAAATAAAACTTTTTATTAAGAATTAAACAAAGAGCTCAAACAATAAGAAAACTGTTTGTAGAAGTAAAAGAGAAATAAAAAAAATTTCCCTTTAGGGTTTATATTATTATTAAATTTTTTATATAAAAAGTAAATGAACTTATTTTTATCATACTTTCTCTTTTTAGTTTTGACTTGAAGAATTTTTCTCTAAAATGAAAAATTAATATAATTTAGAATAAAAATGGCCTGATTTATCATCAAACATTATCACTTCTTTTTGTCTCTATAAATGAACTTTTTTTTTTGATTTATGCATATAGTATTATTGTCAGAGGTAGTATGGTCATTAATTTTATTTATTATAACATTTATTACAACAGATCTTTCCAGAGGTGACAAATCAGCTCATATATTATAAAAATTTTAACAACCTGCTGTCTCTTGACTTAATAGACAGGAGATTGTTTGGAAATTATTTATAATACATAACATGAATAAACATAACGTATTAATATATTCAATCTCAATAAATGAGGAAAATCTATTAAATTTAAATAACAAACAACTGGATCTCGTACTTATACTTCGCAGTATATTATATATTGTTCAAACAACTGAAGGGGCTCGATATCTTTGAGAGAATATTTTTTTTTTTATAATTAAAGTTACAAATATAGACTAAAGATTTAATAAATATAGAAAATAAATTTGGCGATTTCCGACTTGGGTTCGTTCATTCTCTAATGAACTCTCAGTTCCTTCCTAAGTAGACTTATAGATGCTTGGTATATAATTTCACAATCGATACAGATATTTTATTAAAATATAATTAATCTATTATAGTGTAATATTAATAATATTAGACTTTTCTCCCTGACCCATCGTCATTATTCTAATGAGCTCAACTTGGAACAAAACATGTATAAATGGCATTGAATAAACAATTTGAAAAATAAATTAAAATTCGTCTGAAGAAAAGATTTAATAATAGCTTTTGTTAGATTTTCAAGTTAAGTACAGAAATACTTCGAATATTTGAAACATGATTAAATGAGACTTTTTCTTTCTTAACCCGTATATCAGGGCCGGGATCAGTGGCATATTCAGGGGGTGGGGGCATGGGCCCACCCCAAAGCCTTTGCCAAAACAATAAAATACTTATTGATTTCCCTAATGAAAAAATAATTCTATTTATTTGCGTTTTAAGAAATATAAGAAATTTTTTTTTTTTTAAATAATTTTCATAAATTCTAAATTCTAAAATTCTAAACAAATATTTATTTGTTCATCTTGAATAATTATATGTTTCTTGTCAAATCTTATTTATAACAAAAAAAAGTTCTATGATTTGTCAAAATGAAAATAAATTTAAAAAGTAAAAAAACTAATTACAGCACTTTCAAATTTAACGTTGGTTCTTTTATTTTCCCTTACTAAAATTTTATTAGCATAATTCATATTGAGGAGGCCAATCGAGAAGATTGAGAATGGATTCAATTTTATTTTGTTTTGTATTTATAATTCTTATATTATCTAAAAAAAAATTTCTCCACTTTAAGCTTCTTGGAGATGGGGGATCTCCCCCCCCAAGCAGAAATCCTGGTTACGCTACTGGTTGGGATAGTAAATATTGACGGGGTGGAGGGGAGATTGGTATATAGGTTAGGAACAGTCGACGCCACAAGTGCCTGATATGCTCGAGAGTGGAGCCTAGAGCTTGTTAGTCAACAAAACCAATATTTTTAAAATAAATAAATAATCTTTTTTTTTTTTAATGAGAAAAGCTACTTTTAAGACAACAGTTTCAACGGCTAGGCTTTTTTATTGGCTAAACTCTAGGTTCTACTCTCGAGCACACATCAGGCACTTGTGGGACCGGCTATACAAATCAAAGCCTTACTTCGTGTAACTTCATATATCCTCGCACTCGCAAGAAGATGATCTCCTGAGTGTTAAGCGAGGAACTAAGATAATGAATACAAACAATTTTTTTTTCTTGTTTTTTAATTAAAAAAAAAAAAAAATAATTTCAAAATATTTTTGATAGGAAAATTTCAAACCAGTCTTTAGTGAAACCAAACTAATCAAAACCGGACTAGCAGAGGTATTACTGTAAAAAAAATTTCCAATATATATTTAGGCTACTTTTTCTTTCAGTGACCATTCAACCATTAACAATCATTCCAGCTTCTTAATTGAGAAAAACTGCAATTTTTGCCTCCGTATAACTTTGCAATGACCTCACTCTCCCTCTCAAGTTGAATGCAATAAGTCTAAATAGGATTTTATTTCCGCTGATAAACGTAAATCTTTAACTTCCTTTTCCTCCGGTTGTAAATTCCATTTGTAAAGTGCGTCTCCAGGTCCTTCAGTAAAAAAATACGTCTCTTGATCAATGTAATCAAAGCACATCTTCGTCAATTAATAAAATTAAAAGTTAGATAACATGATTTATTTATTTGTACTTGAAAGTCTAATTAAATGATCCATGCATGATGGGGAACTTTAGGCTTTAGCTATGTGAAATGAGAAGTCAAACAAGGCTAATTTAGACATTTCAATTTAATTATTCTCTCATCAGCCAGTTGTCAATTTATAGAAGTCTATAATTGATCCCAAAACAATTTTTTTTTTTCAATAATAATTTACTGCTGATTATCAAAAAATCAATACAATTTCATTTGTTTTTGAGTGACAAATTTTGTTGTTTTTAAATTAATTTTTTTTTCTATTTATATTAAAACCGGATGCCTGAAGAGGAAATAAGCAATCGCTTCTGCTGTCAAGCCATACCAAGCACGGATGAACCTGGATGGGTGGTCCCGAGGAACAAGGGTGTGGAACGATCCGCCTTAGTTAACACTTACTAAAGTTCATCGATCTCATTATAAAAATCCACTTTCTACTACTGTATCTATTCCTTTGGAACAACGTATATGGATAAGCTGTAATACATTGCATGAAGGAACCAAGCGCCGTTAACCTAAATCTGAGACAAGGGGGATTTCATTTGTACACTTGTAAGCAAAACCAATGACAATGACATTTTTTCTTGTATATACAAAAAAGTGCACAGAGTAATAATGTTGTGATTTAAATAAAGAGGTAGATCCTCTTTTTCCATACAAGATGGCCGGCTTATCTTTAGATCATAATGGCGCTTGGTTCCTTCATGTATAAAATCGTCCATATTGAAACACATGGCAGACGGTTTTTGAAAATTTAAGTAATTTACTCAACAAAAGTCCCATATTCTATATAAAGCAATAATTTAATCAAAAAATCAGTCGGATAGGGAGCGTACAAGTATTACGTAACGCAATTTTTGAAGTTTTTTGACCCCCCCCCTCCCCTAGACGTTACGTAACGCTCAAGTGGGCATTTTTATCTAAAAGTCACAACTATGTTGCGCAAAGTATCGGAAAATCGCTAAAATACCAGTTACGTAACGCGTTGTTCAACCCCCCCCTCCTTGTAACGCATGGTAACGTTTTACTAGATCCCCCTCCCCCCAAATTGCGTTACGTAATACTTGTACGATCCCTAAGTACACTAATCGGCTTTATCCAATAAATTATATTAGACAATTAATCGGTTTAAACAATGATTAATTAACCAGAAATAAATAGCTATTTATATTCCTGTAATTATTTAATTAACTGAGAGGGAAAGAAATGTACTTTCCTCACACACTATAGCCAGCTTTCGTTGTTTGTAAGTGTGATTGATTGAAGACTTGTCGTTGGCTTTTCTCCGAGTTTGGCTAAAAAAAAAATCGAAGTCTTAACTATGTCATCTTTTCTGTACAGATATTCTGAAGTGGAAGTAATCTCCTTCAACAATTTATCCTATTAAAAAATTTTGTTCGACCAACTAACATAAATTTGCTTCATCTTCAAACCATTCGATTTATTTATTATACTACATTGATATATAGGCCCTAATTACTTTTAGATGATGGTTAAGATTATCATTATTTTTTTTAGAACTCAGCCCAGAAAAAATACTTGGTGTTTTAGACAAAATATCCCTCAAAAAGTCTTTAACCAATCACAACGAAAGCTGGTTTGAGACAGATTTGCTCCAGAAGATTGATAGATTTTTTTTTTGTTAATCATTCTTTAAATCAATTTGTTTTTTTTTAAACCCTTTTCGGCTACATAGGCCATTTGGGGTTATTTCTTTATTTAAATACTTTTTAAATACAAGCACCGATGGCAACCGGGGGTGTTCCACACGCTGATTGCTCGAGGTCACCAATCCGGAGCTCACAACAGTAAAACAATATATTATTCCTTTATTAATATTGAAATTTAAAATGTACAAAATTAGTGTGTAAACTGTTAAGTCCGCTAATGGTTCACGTGACAAATGGTACTTAAGAAGTCCGTATCAAATTGTTTATAATCTAAATTGACAAATATATACAGTATGTAAAGCAGAATAAAATGTTATAATTAAGCTAGGCTAGCATCATATCGTCTAAATAAAGTTTATCTCTATTGATTCAGAACCCCAAAGTAAACATTAGGCTTAGAGGCTCTTTTCCATATCACATTCAAAAACATACCTAATGTTCATGTTTTAAGATTAGAATCATTTGAGATAGCGATAATGCTTATATAATTATGCTTTATAAATTAATAATTCATGAATGTTTGATGATTAAAAGCGTGAAACATGTCGGAACAGAAGAAGCATCGTTTTATTTACCAACAATTATTTTCGGGCTGCATAACACCGACCATCATCAGTGCAAATAATAATTGTAATAATATTTTTACTTTTTACTTTCTCGTATAGTATATAAAGAGAAAGTATTGTAATCGTCAAAAAAATTCGAGATTTTAATGTTTCTTCACGATTTAGACCTCGCTGAGTTCAAATATAGGCCTAAATATTAAATTAAAATAAATTACTGGTGCTCTATTTTAAAAAGTTTTTATTCTTTAACATTTTTTCGAAAACTGAATAGTTTTTGAAGTAGTTGACGAAGGAAAATACATTTTTCGTTAATTTTGAAAAAATCAAAATCATACAGGTGTCATTTAAAAAATGTGAATATATATACAAATGAATTTGTTTATAAAATTTACCAAATTTCTTCGATATGGCTGCTTGCGTTTTTAAGCAATCGTGTTCACACACATACACACACACCCAGACGTAATTTCAAAAGAATAAACGAGAAACTTTTGGAGAAGTCATTCTTGATTTATTACTTTCTCTTACCTATGTATATATGTAATATATATAGAGAGAAAGTATTGGATTCATGTCAAAAATTCGATGTCGAGATTTTGATGGATCTTCACGTTTTGAGGTCCCCTGAATCCAAAAAAGTGGTTTTCGCGACATGGTCTGTCTGTGGGTGTGTGGGTGTGTGGGTGGGTGGGTGTGTGTTCAATTTTAAGCATGAAGGAATTGAGCTACGAGGTTGAAATTTTATATTTAAGATAAACACCCCCGGGACCGGAAAAATAAGGTTTTAATCAAAATCGGCCAAAGTGTACTAGTACTTTATTGATGTACTTTTTCAGTTTTTTTTCGATTTTCTCAAAATTTGCTCCAACGATTTTTTTTAAAATTCAAAAATCAATTATTTTTTAGATTCTCTTTAAAATGTATATTCTCATTTTGTGATTGAAATCTTCTGAAGACCACTTTACTCTTGTATTTCATAGGGAAGATAGGAGAAATGGTTGCCATGGTAACAAAATATAATTATTTTCCCATACTTATAAATTTTACATCTGAATTTAAATGTTCCGTACTGTCGGGAACTAAATATATTCGACACAAAAAATCTGGTGTGACAAGCACAGAACACAACTTTCGATTACCGAAGGTAAGAGAAAGTTGTGTGCTGTGCGCCAGTCACACCAGATTTTTTAATATAGGGTTGAACCAACAACTGGACGACATTCACAACTACAATTACTATCTGCACTGATGATACGTGGAATTATTGTAGTCCGAAATTATTGTATTTAAGGTGCGCGTCTCGGAAAACGGTTAGAACACTATTGACTACCGAGTTACTCGAGGCGGCAAGAGATGGCGTTAGTTTTCCCATAGGAATACAAGGGATTTATTCCATTTCATTTTAAAGTTTCCAGCTAAATAATTAAGGGTGGAAGATTAATTATTTTTTAACACAATGATTACTAATTTAATTATCTATAAGATATAGAGCGCATTTTTTTAAAAATATCTTTTATTTAATGCGATTAATCTAAAAAAAATTTTATTTTTCCGAAAATCAAAAAAAGGGCTTCTAGAAGTTGGAGACATTTTAAATAGCTTTAATTTAAAAAAAAATTTGAGGACGATAGCTTCAAAATTGTGGCCGCTGGAAACTCCCAAAATTAGCACCCTGAGACGCGCACCTTAAATAATATTGGTGGAATAAAGCGGCGCTGGATTCTTTAAATAAAGATATTAAAATTATAGAAGAGGTGTAAATTTTTTTAGACGACGTGATATAGGAAAACTTTTCACATAAAATTTAATTAATTAAAATTTCCATGGTTAGGCCTAATAGCTATATTATAAATATAGTGGTGACATTTGGGAGCACGAAGAAGGGGAAAGTGGCAATTGCTCCATTTAAGAGAGAGTAGAGAAAGACCACTTAGACGTAAAATAAAAAAAATCCCCTTTCGGGTTCGGGTTCTAATTGGTGATTTAAGGAAAGCTCAGTCTCCGAAAATGAAATTTAAATAAAAATATCTTTATAAAATTTCCAACTCTCATAACTTTATTTATTTTTTTTTAACTTTTGTATAGAAGTAGCCTACCCGATAGTTTAATAATTATTGTTGATTTTATATTAATTATCAAAATTATATGTTTGCTTTCCATTTTTGAAATGCTCATAAATTAAATATAATTATGTGTATTATTACATTATTATGAATAATACAATTTGAGGATTATGCTTCAAATTATATTAATCATTAATTCATCTAGTCTACTTAAAAAAAAAAAAAAATAGTCATATGGGCGGGCATATGTATATTCCATTATTTTGTCTATATTTTAAAGCTGTAATTTATTTGAAAATAATTTCCTGTTTAAATTTTATGTGTCTGTAAGTGCTTTTTATTTTTAATTAAAAGACTCGACTGTAGATTTATAAAATTTAGTCTAATTGAATTCACTGGTCCATTTACCGGAAACCACAAAAAATTAAGTTTTCTTTTTACTTTCTCTTACCTCTATATGGACCCTGTTATGCAATGGTGTGTCAAAGACCAAACATCGAGTTTTGAGAAAATCAACAATAAAGTTTTTTGTTTACATTGGATTATATATAATTTTTCTTGTCAATTGTGCAAGTAACATTAAATATAAATTTTTTTAGGACATATTTCATAAAAAAATACTATTAATTAAAGCATTTGAAACAATATTCCGTGCTTTTGAATTTTTTGGTCTTTGACACACCATTGCATAACAGGGTCCATATATATGTTAATATATAGAGAGAAAAACTATTGGATTCATGTCAAAAAATCGATGTCGAGATTTTGATAGATCTTCACGTTTTGAGGTCCCCTGAATCTAAAAAAAGTGGTTTTCGCGACATGGTCTGTGTGTGTGTGTGTGTGAACAAAATATCTCAAGAACGAAAAGAGCTAGGAGGTTGAAATTTTATATTTAAGTTAGGCACCCCCATGGGACGTGACACGAAGCTTTTGAACAAAATCAACCAAAGAGTACTAATACTTTACTGATGCACTTTTTCAGTTTTTTTCGATTTTCTCTAAATTCGCTTGTTGTGTTCTGTGCGCCAGTCACACCAGATTTTTTATTACGGTTTGGCATTTTCACCCATATTTTTACATTGCCAAATATTTATTATTACAATTTTTGGAAAAAGAAAAATGCGTACAATAATAAAAAAGATAATAATGTTGATACTTTTACGCTGCTGGTGAAACCAGTGACAGTAGTATGTAAATAAAAGTAAAAATTACAAAGTCAAAAACTATAAAAAGATTTTAAAAAAATAAAATAATGTCAAAAGTAGAAATGGAGAAATCAAAAGTTCTCAGTTAATTTACCGGAGGTGCTTTCGTGCGTATTTTACAAAGATATTTCTAAAATAGAATTCTCTAAGTTGAAAATTTATTAAAAATTTGTCTAAATAAATTTTCTGTATTCGTATCATCAGGCCAAACCGACAAACGATGGGTTAGAAAATCTCTCAAAATCAAAATTGATATGCTTTTAAGCTTGCTGCTAAAATTGAAACTAATCAAAAAAGGGGGAAATTGATGATATGTCTAAATTAATAAAGAACTTTGGAAAATTTAAAAAAAAAAAAAAAAATGAGTTCATTTAATATGTAAAATTATAGGTCTAATACATTTAAGGGATACCTATATCTAGAATTGAATTCCACAAAGATAACTTAAAAAGTACCTAACTTTAATTCCTAAGAGAAGAATAAAAAACATTTACGAATGAGTGATCAAAGTGTTCATTCACTTAACTTTAAATATCATGGGAGAGCAATAAAATGAAATTATTTATTTCTTTTATTTTTCTCTGTTTGTACATTAGGTCCTATTTTAAAGAGGTCCTTCGAAAAAAATTTTTGTAAAGCCTAAAAACAAATCCCCTTAAAAAGTTGAGCATGTGCTTTAAGGAAATGAGATTAGACCGTGGTTATTACCAGGTTTAGTATGTCATTCGCTTAATGCATATAAATGTTGAGTTAAAGTTAAGTGAATAATTTCAATTGATGCAAAATCTCATTCAGAAATAAATAGAGAGGAAAGGGCAAAAAGACTTAAGGAAAAAGAATGCAGAATATACAATATGTATTTGAATTCTTTGGATTAAAAAAAAAAAAAAGGAAAATTATCAAAGATATGGAGTTAATCACGGAGGGGGGGGCGGAATTGGAGTTATAAAAGTTTTCTCCTTCAATATTTATTAATTTACCAATTTTCTTAAAATATTAAGAATTTTTAACGATTTTTCAGTATGGAGCCTTTTAAGTATAACGTAAGCATCAGAGGGTGTTAAAATTTTGTATACTGTTAGAAATTATAAAAAATATTTTATATTCTTTAAAATTTACTCGCTTAGAAGGGAGGGTTACCACTCTGATTTTGCGGAGTCCCCCGCCCGAAAAAGTTTTCTGGCTTCGGCCCTGGTAAGCAGCCTAGGGGAAAGAAGTAGCTATCCCATTTGCTTATTTTTGCTGACAAGGAGGGAGGGGGAAGTGGTTTAGTTATTTGATTATGTCAGCATTATTAAACTAAAAAACTGGCCGTTATTCCCTAAAAAATAAATCCAGATGTAAGCGAGGAAGTGAAGGAAGGTTAGCGATTTGCTTATTATTGCTGACAAGGGAAAGGCGAGAAAGGGGGGGGGGCTTAAAACAGAGAAAAATTGCTTATGTAATACTTAAATAGCCCTATCACCTGGAATAAATCTTTTAATATTTAAAAACAATGAGAAATTCTGAAATATAGCCTAGTTATCTAATCACTTTGTCTTTTTTCTTTTTTCAATATAATTAATAAAAATTTAAATAACGCGGCGAAACCATGAGTGGGTGACCCCGAGAAATCAGCGTGTTGAAACGTCCTCCGGTAGCCAACAAAGCCATAAAAGGGCGCAGCAGCCGAGAGGGCAAATAAAACAATTTTTTGCCAATATATAAACCTAACCTTTAATATTTGGAGCGTGTAATAATAATGATGACCCTTTTCACGAACACAACTGCGAAGTCGCTCTCGAAAGATAGCATCCACTCTTGCCAAAGCGACTTCGACTGTGTTCGTGAAAAGGGTCAAGATCACTGATCTTAATTATGTACAGTGTTTGAATGAAGCCATGTTGCACATCATTTGAAAGCTTCTTTCCCGAAATTACTTGTTTCACAATTCAATCTTTGGACAGAACAGAAGTTATTGCCGTTTTTGTCTGCACTGTTTGTGAAATTTTTCGAACTTTGGACAGCTTTGGGTGTAACTAGGGAATTTGGCTGGGGCCCCCCGATGGGACCAGCCATCCTCGGGGGCCTGGAAGGCCCTATATTGACTCAATTTTTCTTGGGGAGGAGGGGCGGGACTCCTCTAGTTACGCCCATAGCCGTAATTTTGTTGTATTTGTGCTACAATTCTATAATTTGGCATTTTTCGTTCTCTTGTCATGTGCAATTTTATTAAAATCGGAGATGGTCGCCCACACAGCACGGAATATTGCAATCTTGCTCAATGATGACAATATTGCGGCAACATTGATGCAATATTGCAGCTCAAACAGCAATATTGCTAGTTTGGAATATTGCCGCTGCAATGTTGCCAAGATTCGCAATGTTTCTGCAACATTGCTGCAATATTTTGTGCTGTTGGGGCGGGTTGAAAATTGTACTTGACTGTGTTGATTTGAAATGGAATGACTCTAAACAATAATCCACTGTCGTTTTTTTTTAAATATTAAATTCTAGCCCGAATAGAGATCAAATTTATCAACTTCAGAGGAGAAATAACAGAGAAAAAAATATTGGTTAATAGCTTAAAATCAATAAGCCAACATTTATTTAAATTAAAAATAAAATAAAAACCATGTTAGAGGAGTTTCAATTTGCATTTAATTGAGACCTTTAAAGTCATCTTTTCAGGAAAAAAATAAAAAAAGAGCAAATTAAGTATATGTCTCCACTTAGCTGACAAATTGCTAAATTAAAAAAAAATTGAAGAAAAAGAACAGATAAGGAGCAAGATTTGTAATTAGTGTCGGGAAACATCGGCAAATTACACTCTAAATTGAAGTGTAGTTGAATCTCACATAATTAGTGACCATAAATTACCCGAACTATAAAGCAGCTATTTCCTAGTAGTAAGTAAGCATTGCTTTTTTCCCTCCCTCAATCAACTTAAAGATTATTTCAGTCAAAAACTAATTCCGAGTCAACAAAGCATGTATGAAATTTTATTAAAATAGCCATCGGTAAAAATAAATTATATTTTTTTGTAAAAAAAAAAACTAATTCTAATTAATATTCACATTGAATGATGAAGTTGGTATTTATCTATTTACAATATCGATAGCAAATGGCTGAATTTATCTTTAATGAATAATTATTAGTCTCTAGAGCACTATTCACTATAATATTATATTGAATGTGAAATATTAATATTAACATTAAATTATGTAATATGCGAACGTGAAAGCATTCAGAAAGATGGATTATTAAATTTAATTTTAACAAAGTCACGTTCTCAAATTTTTCGAGGAGGTCCAATAAACATTCAGTGGGTTTAGGCCAATTTCATTAAATCAAGATGAATTTTTTTTTTCTAAATTAAAAAATTATGGATTATATGAAAAATAAATAACAAAAAAAAGAAGGAAGATGAAGGAATTTAAAAGTGCAAAATTTTTTGAAATTCCAATGGGAAGTTGATCAAATAGAGCGTGTCAGACGGACATTCCGCAATTATATATATAAATAGAAAGGAAATAGATTAACAATTTAATGATTTATAAATTATTTTCTTGAAAACTTTTTTAATGTAACATTTATAATAAAATTATTCCAATTCAATTCAAACTTGAAGTTTTAGAAAAGGACTGGAAATGTAATTCTGAATATAGGAATACTCTTAAATATAACCAAATCTAGACAGGTGATTGATCTTTACACAATACAAAATTTCTAAAAAGATTCAAATGTTCTCAATACTTTCCTTTCCTTTGCATTAATAAATTTTAATTATCATGGTTTGCATAAATTTGTTCTTGTTTGGTTGCTGAAATGTTCCAAAATGACCAAATAATTAATAAATATTTTGATATATTGCAGTCGAGCCAGGGCCGGCGCAAGCTATTCTGCCGCCCTAGGCAAGATATTTTTTTTGCGCCCCCCCCCAAAAAAAAAACTTTAAAAATTTAATTTGCCGCCCCCTCCTTAAAATTTTCCCCGATCTCAAGAATTTTTCTGCGATATTTTTTTTTTTCGCGGAACCAAAATTTTTTCTCGTGTGCCGCCCGCGAAACATTTTCTCTTGCGCGGAACCAAAATTTTTTCCCGTCCGAAAAATTTTTTTACCTTTTTTTAAAAACAAAATTTTTGCCGCCCGAGGAACCAAAAATTTTTCCCATCCGGGAAAATAATTTACCTTTTTTTTAGAGACACTCAATTTTTGCCGCTCCCGGGACCGAAATTTTTTTCGGGTGCATCTTGCGGAACAAAATTTTTTTTATTTTTCCCTTTTTGCCGCCCTCTCCAGGTTGCCGCCCTAGGCGGTCGCCTAGTTTGCCTAGTGGACGCGCCGCCACTGAGTCGAGCTGACCAAGTCAGTAAGTTGTATTGAATAGATTTAATTTTGCATATAAGTGGATCACACTAGAAAAGTATAACAAAATTTCTAATAATAGCAAGCTGTTTATTTGGGTTTCTTGCC
This sequence comes from Euborellia annulipes, assembly GCA_023213315.1. NCBI lineage: Eukaryota > Metazoa > Arthropoda > Insecta > Dermaptera > Anisolabididae > Euborellia > Euborellia annulipes. The sequence goes on along the minus strand of JAKCPI010022576.1, from coordinate 12,799 downwards.
TTCCAACGACCAAACAATAGCGAATTTATACAACTATGGTAAATTATAATTTAAATAAGAAGCACAACTCAGAGGCTGATATTCTAAAAGCAAGAAAAATAAACAAATTTATAAATTCTTATTGCAATCAAAAAATTAATTTAACCCTTGCTTCTTTTGAAAAAATTTTAAAAAAACTCGTTCTAAATATCTAAAAGAATTACTGTATTTTATAAGGAAATCTATAATTAATATTTTATACCCTTTAAAGAAATCGAATTTGATTCATACCACTGAAATACTTGTTAAAATAATAAAAAGGAAAATTTTTATTAGATAGAAAAAGAAAACACTTTAGAGGCAACGTTTCAGCATAGTTTTACCTTCTTCAGAATTATCTCTGTTTATAATTATTGGCAAATTATTTTTTCTTTTAATGTTATATCAATAGTAATTCTAATTAAGTTACTGGTATACAAATACTTGGTATCAGGGGCGTATATAGAATTTTTTCGGGGGGGGGGGGGGCCCGAACTCAAAAATTTTTTTGCGGAAATTTTTTTTTTTAAGAAACTAAATTTTTTTTCACACGAAATTATTTGGGGAACATTTTTTCTTTTGCGGAACCAAAGTTTTCCATCCTGCGGAAAAATTTGTTGCGCTGATGTCTATATATCCCTATATATGTATATGTGTTTGGGAAATTTCGGGGGGGCCCGGGCCCCCTCGGCCCCCCCCCCCCTTATATACGCCCTTGCTTGGTATCATCAGTTATAATTACCTCAATTCAGTAGAAAATATAGTCTATATTTATCAAGTTTAAATAATTATGAGATAGGAAGTTTGTAAATCCGGATGCAGGTATAATAAATAAGATTTGTTTTATTTGTTGCCGACGTTTTAAATAATTATAATTGATTATATGCGGGCTTTATGGAGAAACACAACAAGGATATGAAAGCAGTCAATTTGAAAAATAGAGAGATTTTCTAATAAAATCAAATTCCTAATTTTTTTAAATAGAAATATTTACTTTGCAAATATTCTTTTTATAAACTCGATATCAAAAATCTTCCCAAATAGGCTACATTGCGATATTTTATTTTTTCAAGATATTAAAAAGGAATTTCTTCTCCCACCCAATGCTTTTTTCAGAATTATTCATGATTATAATACATATTAAAATATTCTTTTTAAAGAGTAGCGGGGCGCCGGAACGAATTTGAATCAGAGGGGGGCAAAAAATTTTTTTAGAAAATTAAAATAATTTAATATGTTTAAATAGTATAAAACAAAAACAAATCTACTATAAAACTTTAAAAATTTTAAATAAAATCACAATTTTAATAAAATTAAAATTTTAAAAAATTTGGTAGTGATTTTTCAAAAATTTTGGAAAAAATTTGGAAAAAAATGAATTTTTACTCTTTTAATTTAGAAGATTTTATTTTTCAAAAGTAAAAATATATCATTTTTAATAATAAATGAAATAAAAGAAGAAATTTTGCCCCCCTCTGCCCCCCTGTAGGATGCCAGGGGGGGCAATGTACCCTGCCCCCCAGTTCCGGCGCCTATGAAGAGTAGTTATATCTTTCAAACTCGCTGAGCTGATTTTATCGAATAAGTGAATGGAATATTATTATTAGAAATCATATTGTAAACGTATATATTAAAAATTTTAAAATATACTTTAATAATACATTTTATTATTAGATAGAAGATTAAGATTCAGTCAAGTGGCGTCAATTTGTTATCGTATAATTAATTATCTTAGAGCTTTGTTTATCTTGTTATTATTAAGAAATGTTTGTGACAATAATGCTATTTCCTAGATTTACAAGGGCAGAAATTAATGAAAGAGTCCTGGGGGAAAATAATGGGGCCAGTTAGAATAGAAAATCTAGTTAGAGGTAGTTAGGTCATGATTTAATCAGAATCCATGAGGAGATGATGATCTATACAATATTCTTGTTAACATTCTATTTATTAGCAAGGGAATCAGATTGTTAATAAGACAAATAAAAAAAATTATTAATAAGGATATATGAGCTATAATAATAAAAGGAAAATAATAATAATGTATTAATTTAGATGCAAAACTCAATTCCTGTCCATGGATTGTTCTTATTTCAGATGTCAAGATTTGTCTTCAGTTCCGAATATCACTTAATTAAAAACAAATAGAGTATGAATGAATCAAGGTTGGATAAATTGAAAATGTTTATATCAAACCTCCTCAACAAGCAAAGCCGATTGCTTCACATCTAGTCAACTAGCTGTGTGTTTTGTGAAGTTAGCAACTTAACTTATTAATGGATCATTTTTAAAAATTATTTAAAATTAAAATTAGAAAATATTAAAAATTAAAATAATTAATTAATGTGTGAAAAGGCTCTAAAGGCATAGTAAATCCGATGGATAGCTAGTTAATTAGATGTGCAGTAACCGGGCATTAGATTAATATCAATCCTTGTCAAGTTTGGTTTCTCATCAGTTTCTGGTTTTGAGAAATGTTGGTTTAAGAATTGTTGAGAAAAATTTAAGTGAAAAGAAGAGAGAATAATTAGTTTGGAAGGCTGGTACTTAATTAATAAATTAGATTTATGTTTTTTTTTTTTAATCATTATTCAAAAAAAACTTAAAAACTTCTCGGAGGAAACACAAAAGGCGGAAATCTCATTTTTGCCTTATCGGAAAAAACGTCAATATTTTTTTTTTTTTTTTTTTTTAAGTTTCATTACAATATAAGTTAGAAAACTCTTGAATTGAGAAAATTGCAAGCCTGCATGCAACAGCTGGGCGATTAACAAACTAATACAATTCCATATTTACACACTTGCCTAATTGAAAATGATTGGAGAATATCTAGAAATTCATAAATGTCGGTCCCAATAAAGAAAGATCATTAAAAAACTTTTCAAACATTATTTGATTTCCGCTGCGCGAACTCTTGATATGGTTTTAAATTAATTCTAATAATTTAATTTTCTTTGTGACGGGAACAAATAAAAAAGAGAAATTGTTTTTACATGAGCAAATGTATTTTAATAATTCTAATAGATATAGAAAAGTATCCTACTCTTGAATTATGTAGTATTATTACTAGAGATTTTAATCTTATTGTCAATTTATACAACCATTAGATATTTAATTTCTATACGAATTAGGAAAAACTAAGTGCATTGAGATTGCATTTTTTATGCTTTTTTGCTTTTTTGAGTTTTTATCTTTTTTCCCTTTCGTGCTTATTTGAACTTATTTTACGAATATTTATAATATTTTTTGTTTTTTATTAAAAAACACACTTTTTTCCCATTCACACACCAAACACCAGGGACGTGTATAAGGGAGGGGGGGCCCCCCCCCAAAATTTCAAAAGCCCCGCAGTGCGAAAAATTATAGCATTGTAAAAAAATTTTTCCGCAGGGTGAAAAATTTGTTCCGCAAAAACAAAATTTTTCGCGGGCGGGGCGGAATAAATTTAGTTTCTTTAAAAAAAATTTGTACCATTGGTATGAGTAAAATTGTTATGAGATGCTTTTTTCAACTTTTATGCTTATTTAACAACTTTTTATTCAAGTTTTTTATGCTTTTTGCACTTTTTTCCATTTTTTATCTTTTTTCCTCTCATTATTACTATAATTTTATAAAAGAAAGGGATAATTAAATAAATAAAAAAAAAATCAGCTAATCGGAAATAATACATTAGTTGATAATCTAACCAAGAAAAATAATAGCATGACCGTTGCTCGGCCTGGACTGCAGCTTCATAAAGTTAAAACTATAACAAATTTAGGCTTGAATGAACTTGAATAGAATAATCCTGGTGGTGGAGATAAGATTATAAAAAAAGTAAAAACAGCTTATTAAGTTTTTAATTCTTGTTAGGACGATCTTTTAAGATAATGTCCTTAACGGCTGCGATCATTGGACAAATTCTCACGATTATTTTTTTTAAAATTTGTTACTGATAATATTTTTATAATTTTAATAAAAATGAAATTCATGTAAAGTAAATACAAAGGGAAAAGGCCAAATGGTTTCTAGGGCCATCAATTTATTAAAGAGAAAAACTATTTATATTTTTATTTCGCAAGTTCAATTAAAAGCCATTGGGCTTAAAAAGTTTTATAAAATTGATATAAACAAAAATCGAGTAGCTAAATGAATAAATTTTGCTGATTGTTCACAAAAAAAAATTAAGCCTTTATAACAAGTTGATTTTCTCTCCGAAAAATATTATAAACAATTTTAAAAATCGACTTCGAAAGCCTATTTGATTACTCAAGAGCACAATATATTCTGATTATTTTTCATTAAATTTGCAAGACATTCCACAGAAAGTTAAAAGAACAACCAATTCTTCCTTAGGGCAAAAGAAAAAATAAATAAATAAATAAAATCGAGATTAGATATTTTTAAAATTCATCTAATTCACCCGGAGGCAAATAATTCGACTTTAATGTGGTCGTGTGTTTCTTATTGCTATTCGTTTCTCATTTTAACAAAAGAATAGGAGAGAGGGGGGGGGAAATAGAGTGTAAAAGAGAGAGAGAGAGCCTTTGAATCTAAAAAGACGAAACAAAAAAATGTTGATTTTTAAAATAAAACCTTTTGAAATATTATACAAAGAAAAAGAAAGAAGGAAAAAGTAAATATGATAATTTTAATAATTTCATTGATAAGAATTCTCTATGAGATTTTTAATGAGAAGACCTCATTAAGAATATTAATAATTTGTAATATGAATTTTGTACCATTTATTTTCTTTAAAACCAAATAGATTAGAAGGCCATATATTCTTATCACTTTATCTCTCTTCTTTTTTTTTCAATGATAGTGCTTTCTATTTTTTTTTTTTTTTTTTTTTTTTGTTAGGGGATGATAAGTAAGATTAAAGGGACATGGAGTCGCTTGCGATTGGATCTAATCAGCCAAAAGCGCCTAACATCTTTCAAAAGTAACGGATGAACGAGATTTTTTGTCTCACTGACCTTTTAATATTTTACAATTTATTTCTCAAAGATTATTTTGGTAGCAAATTGTATAGTAAAAATAATCAAAGGTAGGCAATTTATTAAAAGCAATTGATTTTTAGAAATTATCCTAAGGTTTCTGAGGTCAATAGGGTTATACATTTTCAATATATATTATTAGACCTATTAATATCGGTAGCTATCGGGGGACGTCCCGGGTCTAGGGGCCATCAATCCTATCCGTGCTTTGAGATTGCTTAACAGCAACGATCTTTATGACTGTTAGTCTTCTTTGCTCCCTGGCTAAAAATAATTTTACTGTTTTTTTTTTTTATTCAAAAAAGCATCTATTGGCTTCAGTGGCGTCATTTGGGAGGGGGGGCAGGGGCACCGTCTGATTTTTTAAAAATCTTATATTATTCTAAATAAAACCTTTCTAAATATTGTATATCTATGAGTATACAAACTGTACAAAATTAAACAATTAAATAAAATATATTTTGGCAAAATTTGAGTACCTATTTGTAAGTAAATTTTAAGAAAAAAAAGTTTGCCCCCCTCCAAGAAAAAGTTGAAATGACGCCACTGATTGGCCGTTGATACTCGGGCAAGTCATTTGTGTTTCGGTCATTTCGGTTGCCTAACTCCTGGGCGCTAAGAAATTTCATCACAATCTCATTTCTTTTCATAATAAATTCACAGAAATCTACAAAAAATTTTTAGGCTTATATGTATAACTAATTATAGTAAGGGAGAGGTTTGCAGCCAAATGAAAAGAGCCTCTATTATTAAATAAACTCTTTATTCAGGACGTTTCGGCCCCCCCCCCCACAACAAAAAAAGAGGGAGACGGCGACCACCCCCCCCCGGCGGGGAGGGACCTTTCTTTTCATTTTTTTTTCTCTCCCCCCTCCCCCTCCACCAACCAGCAACGCCGCGCGACCGCCCCGCCCCCTCCCTCCCTCCGGAAAAAAAAAAATATGGGAGGGGGGGGGAGGGGGGGGGGGGCCCCCCCCCGGGGGGGGAGGGGGGGGGGGGAGGAGGGAGGGTCGGCGTTCCGAATAGATTTACCGGGCCATTTAAACACCTAGAAAAGACAGGTTTAGATGTCAAACGGTGCAATTGGGCATTAAAGGTGAGGACATCTCACTTTACGTTCAATTATTGAATGATTTTCTTCTCTAATAATATTTTTTAATAAAATTTATATCAATTAAATTCTCTTGTTGAAAATCAATGCCTGTCTGTCTATACGATCAGTAAACGCAATCAAAATAGCAAAATTTCAAATCCGATAATCCAATCCAATTCAATTAGACTTGAGTAACGAGGGCATGGTTAAATAATGAGATGAAGGGCAAAGTATACTTTAAATCTTGGATGACTTATAAAACAAAAGTTTGTTCCCAAATGATATACGTAGATATTTCGTCAATGTCTAAATAGCCTCAAATTGGAAAAAAAAATGTGACCAATATTTATATAGAGAATGAAATTAATAATATTGGTATCCAATGAGATAATAAATAGAATAATAGGAATTGTTTAATGAATTGCAGACATATTTAATTAAATTTATTGAAAGCAATTAACGAATATCGAATATAATTTGAAATTAACACATTATTAGAAAGGCTTGCTTAGAATTTTTTTTATTAAATACTGTCATTTCCATTTAAAAAAAATCATGTAATTCAATTAAATTAAATTTTGTAAAGGGAAATAATTATTTATTTCTTTTTATTTCCCCTTTCGGCAGTTAGTCATTGGGGTGAATGAAATAAATATTATTTTGTAAAGGGAAATAATTATTATTTTAATTAAATTATTTAATTTATCTGTTCATGTCTCATGTTGAATGTATCGTCTGTTCAGTTCAAGACTGGTCTAACTCAAAAAATGCAATTTTAAGTTTTTTGCACAAATTATTTTCGAATTGCCTCTATTATCTTTGTGCAAGTCCGTTTCTTAAACAACTTAGTGGATCACCAGTATCTGTATTAGTTCGGGATCATAATGTTATTATTATCTGTTCTTGTGGTTTAAAGAAAAACAAATTAAAAAATCTGGTGTGACTGGCTCACAGCACACAACTTTCTCTTACCTTCGGTAATCGAAAGTTGTGTTCTGTGCTTGTCACACCAGATTTTTTGTGTCGACATATATTTAGTTTCCGCCAATATATTAGAATTTAAGATGTCAAATTCATAAGTATGGGAAAATATTTATATTTTGTTACCATGGCAACCATTTCTCCTATCTTTCCTATGAAGCACTTTACAGATGTAAAGTGTGCTTCAAACAAATTTAAGGGCAAAACGAGAATATACATTTGAAAGAGCATCTAAAAAATAATTGATTTTTGAATTTTGATCAAAATCGTTAGAGCGAATTTTGAGAAAATCGAAAAAAACTGAAAAAGTACATCAGTAAAGTACTAGTACTCTGGCCGATTTTGATTAAAAGCTTATTTTTCCGGTCCCGGGGGGTGTTTAACTTAAATATAAAATTTCAGCCTCGTAGCTCAATTCCTTCATGCTTAAAAGTGAACACAGACAGACAGACACACACACAGACAGACCATGTCGCGAAAACCACTTTTTTGGATTCAGGGGACCTCAAAACGTGAAGATCCATCAAAACTTCGACATCGAATTTTTGACATGAATCCAATACCTACTTTCTCTCTATATATATATTACATATATACATAGGTAAGAGAAAGTAAAAATAAATATATAAAACAAATTTTAAATGAGACAAGATTCAAATTTTTATATATTAAATATGATGATATATTTAAATATGATATAACTCGGGTAACTCGTGGTCGCCATTCACATATTCAAGAGAATTGTTATTAATTTTTCAATAGCCAAATAGCCTAGTTTCAGTAAAAGAGGCAAGCTAAATAGAAATTATTATGTTCTGCTGTATAATGAATATTCTCCACTTCCGACCCCCCCCCCCCATAGAACGCAATAAATTCCTTGAGACGAATCAAATAACAGCAGCTTTTACCCTAATCTCACTGATGCCAATAGCAGGTATAAACAGGCCTCGAGCAAAGCCTCTAAGCATTGCATATGCCAATTGAATGGCTCAATGCCAACAAGCCCAAAATGTAAATAAATAATCCTGAGTTTGACGAGAAAATTTATTTATTAATCTGTATCCTTTTTCCTTCTGGTAAATTAACAAAAATGTTAATTTTTGTGTGTATAACAAAATATCCGAAAATTAAAACTAAATGTGAAGGAATGAATTAAATAAATGAATTTTTCTACTAAGACCAGTTATCATCAAGGCCGCCGAGAGTCTTGAGAAAAATGGGGCATGTTTATTAATGGAAAATAATTTTTAAATTGCCTGAAGAGAACACGCCCAAAGACTAATCATTTTGGTTGCCTAAGCTAAAGGTTTCACTCTACACTCAGGCACTTGTAGCGCCCACTGTACCAGTAAAAAATATTCATTACTGTTAAATAACTAAATAGATAGTTTATTGAAACACTTGAGATTTCAAACTAATATAAAGCGCTAGCCACTCACTTCCGTTTTGTCGCCTGTTTACCACTCCCTCTCGCTGATTGGTTAGAGTGAGAGGAAGCGGAGTTAGAGAGAGAAATTTAAAATTTCCAAACAGTGTTTTGTATGGAAAAATTATTTTATATCAATATAAGATAGAAGTTTATAGTTCTAAGGATTAATTAAAGATGTGAGCGAAAAAAAAACAAGTCTGATATTTATTAAAAGGTGATAAAATAAGCCAAGCATAGAAAGGTAATATCAAGAAATGGTAGTCTAAAAACAAACAAACATATTATGGATTCGAGAATTTTTCACATTGTAAGTTATATTATCTAATAAATTTCCACAAACAATTCAATAATAAACAGCAAAATTGATCCATTGTCAAATCCATTAACAACCTTTCAAATCATTATGAAGATAACAAGAGATGGGCATATCTCTTGAGTTGTCATTGTCGAAGACATGTTCGCAACTGTCATCAGAGCTATTTATAATAAAGGCAAATTAATTTTCTGACTATTTTATTGAGAACATTAATATTTGATTTAAAATTAAAAGATAAATATAATTTTCAATACACCTGACGCTCCTTATTGTTCACCGTAAATAATTAAATAAAAAATGTTATATTGTGAGCCTATTAAAAAATTATTCTCAATGAATAAGTTGTCAAAAAAATTGTTTTCTTTCTTAAGAGTATGTTTATGATTAAAGAGAGCTCTTTTGTTTTTCACTTGATTAATTTATTCGATATTAATTTTAATAATGCTTTGAGCCTTGGCACTGAGGTAGAGGCCTCGCTTCTCGTGTTAAGAGTTCGATTCGAGAGACAAAAAGTAAAAATGTATTTAAATTATAGATATATTGATTTAAATTAACGGCGTAGAGTTGCTTGAGGGCTATTGGGGTGGGATATAATATGCCAAAAGAGGGCGTTGTAGAGGATTTGTTTAAATAAAAAATGGAAAAATTCCGTATGCCCAGAATGCGAACCTACACAGGAAGTCGACATCCTAGCCCGCTACACCCGCGAGCCACCAAATTTATATAGATGAAATGCCTAGATTTTTATTTATTCCAGACAAAAATATTTTAAGTCGTGAAGAAAAAATATGACTTAGGACGTTTTTGTTTATATCGATCATTCATTTGTGAACTTGACAAAATTAATGTATTTAAAAACATTGATTAATAATTAAAAAAAGCAAGTTTAATTAAATATAATCACATTTTATAACTTGTGTGATTTGGTTTCATTTATTTTTTTGTTTAGATTTTTAACTTTGCCCATCAACCGTAGGTTGGCAGGGAAAGTTAATGTAGCCATCGTAAAAAAATCGAAATTTTTCTGAAGCTGCCAAAATGCGTTTTGAGGTCCCCTGAATCCATTTAAGAAGTTTTTGGAATGATGTCTGTGTGTGTGTGTGTGTCTGTGTGTGTGTGTGTCTGTGGTAATTTTTTTCGTCAACGAAATCTCAAAAACTATTCATTCAATTGTTTTGAAATTTTGCACCCATAAACTAGGGGTAGAGGCCAAGAACTGAAAAGCTTTTAGTAAACATCGGACCATTAGGGGGGCTCTAGGGGGGGGGGGGGGGGGACAAAAATTTTTTTCTTACATAACCTATAATTTTTTTTTATATAATCAGAAACTAGACTTCCTCCCGAGTAAAATGATATATAATACGTATAACATCGGACCATCAGGGGGGCTCTAGGGGGGGGGGACAAATATTTTTTTTCTTGAGTAGTGGGTGGGCAAAGTTGTGCGCTCGGCTTATTTTTTTATTTAAATAAATTAATCTTGATTTTCAAATATATTATATTTTTTTGAGATAATTGCAAGGGCACGATTGATTGAATATCATCATATACTTATATATAAAGCCCTTAAACCGGTGTCAGATGTGTGAACGCACCAATCAGGCCTCAGCGATGCCTCCGGGGCAGCGCTGATTGGCGAAATTCAGAGAGGGCGGGGCGGAGTCGGAGAGGCAAATTCAAAATTTTTAACTACTAAACGCGTACGAGACGCCGCCCGCCAGGGCCAAGTTGATTTCCACTAAAATATTTTTTAATATTTTTATATAATATTTTATATCTTATGAAGTAATATGAAAAGCACAAACTATTTCAAATACACTCTCCCCCAAGAGTTGTTGCCACTATAGTGCAAAACCATATTGCCTGCCATTTTTAATTTAAAAATAAATATAAATAAATGATAGATAGTAATTGTTAAAAATCGAAATTTTGGGCTTCTGCTAGATTCCTAAATAATTTATATAAGCTAGACTAAATAAAATTAGAAGAAATATCAGCTTTAACTGGGGTAACTCGTGGTCGCTATCCAAGTCCAAGTTCCTGAGTAAAGGCAAACTACTTATTACTTTTTTTTTAATTTTAATTCAAAATATTTGGTAGATTTTTTAATATAATTATTTTAATTAATTTTACGGAGAGCAAACACTGTCTTTTGAATCAAACAGAATTTATTATTATTTTATACTCAGAATTAGGCTGAAGTTTTATAAATTACCCCAGAAGGCTCGTGCCCCCCCCCCCCAGAAAGCTCCCTGCCCAAGAAAAATTGAGAAAATATGGGGCTTTCCAGGCGTCCCGGAGGATAGCTGGTTCCATGCCCCCCCTCCCAGCCAAATTCTCTAGTTACGCCCATGACTAGGACTTAGTCGCTTTGACTTTTTCCCAATGAATTGAGATGAGTATAATTGGATAATTCAGATACTCATATTTATTTATTTCTAAAATCTTGGTTTATTTTCAAATCAGCGAATTATAACTGATAAAAATATTTCCAGATTTTATAATCAAATTTAAGCATTTGTAAACAAATTTTTGGCCTTTTCATATTTTTACAGATTGCTCATACATCATCACCATTATTATTATGATATGTCAAGTGAAAGTTCTAAAATAGTATTTTATAAAATAAACATGAATATAACAGGTGGAGTTCTTACTAAAAAAAAAAAAAAAAGATTAATAGGCTAACAGGACATTGAAATGAAGTGTTTTGTTTTATTGAATAATTAATTATAATTTTAAATTCATATCTAGTTACACTTAATTGTTTATTTAATTTTATTAAGATTTACGAATATAAACGCCATAAAATTTAATTTGAGTAGCATTAACGTAATGTTTTGGTTGTAATTAGGTTAGTCATTAGAAGAAAGATAAGAACGATCATTAACTTAATTAAAAAAAAATAGTCAACATCGTTGTCGTTTTTACTTTCTCTTACTTATATACAGTATGTATATTTTTTAAGGAGGGAGGGGGGTTAACTCCTTGCTTGGACAATGAGAGCAATATCACCGAAACCAAGATTCAAACTGTCAAAGTGTAATAGTCCTTTATTTTATAGTATATCCAGAAAAATCATTTTTTCAACATCTGATCCGATCAATGTTAAATGTTTTTGTTTTTATCGTAATTAGAAGGACCTATATGATAACTTGAATAAAATTTAAGATTAAATTTTTGATATTTTATCTCTAAAATAAATAGATATCTTCAAAAATCATCAACTAACGGTCTCTAATTAACTAGTCTGTAAAAATTACTCTTCATAATTCCAATCATAAGCGTAGCCAGGGGGGTTTTGGGGTTCACACCCCCCCCATGGGACCCAAGCCATGACTAGATATTTAGGCTCTATAATACAAATTATATTTCATATAGGGTAAGAGAAAGTAGAATATAATAATTTACTCTAGCTAAAAAAAAAACCACAATGATTTATAAATAACCTAAAATAATCTTAAATTTTTCAAATTTTGGAAAAAATTTTGAACCCCATCCAAAAATTTCTGGCTACGCCTATGATTCAAATAATGTAAATAATTCAATTCCCAGAGTGCAACATACATATTTTAATGAGATCAAATCATCACTTAAGGTGCGCGTCTCGAGGTGGTAATTTTGGGACTTTCCCAGCGGCCACAATTTTGAAGCTATCGACCTCAAATTTTTTTAAATTAAAGCTATTTAAAATATCTACAAATAATAGAAAGCCCTTTTTATATTTTCAACACAGCATTTTTTAGATTAATCGCATTAAATAAATGATATTAAAAAAAGTTGTAGATAATTAGTAATCATTGTGTTAAAAAATAATTAATCTTTTGCCTTTTAATTAATTAGCTGGAAAGTCTAGAATGAAATGGAATAAGTTCCGTGTATTCCAATGGGGGGAACACTAACGCCATCTCTTTTGCCGCCTCAATTAATCGACTGTTTTAACGGTTTTTCAGACGCGCACCTTAAGTTTCTAAATAAAATGGATA
>JAKCPI010022575.1:0-23779 GCA_023213315.1 Euborellia annulipes | reverse complement strand
TAATTATTTTTAAGGGAAGCGTGGTAACATAAAGTTTGGAAACCACTGACCTATAGGAATTGAGCTAGAAGGTTGAAATTTTATATTTAAGTTAGGCATCCCCATGAGGCGTGAAAATAAGCTTTTAATCATTAGCCAAAGAGTAGTAATACTTTACTGATGTATTTTTCAGTTTTTTTCGATTTTCTCAAAATTCGCTCTAACGATTTTGATTAAAATTTATTTTTTAGATGCTCTTTAAAGAGCAAAATGAGAATATACTTTCAAAATTGTTTGAAACACACTTTACTCTTATACTTGTTAATAGGATAGTTAGGAGAAATGGTTGGGATGGTAACAAAATATAAATATTTCCTATATTCAGGGCCGGATCTGGGGGGCAGTGGGAGCATGTGACCCGGGGGCAGATATCAGGGGGCGGCAATTAAAGAAAGATTTACTAAAAAAAGTAAAATGCGATGAATTCTGTATAGACAATTTTAAGGAGGGGGCGGCAAATTAAATTTTGCCCTCCCTAAAAAATCTCTTAGTTCCGGCCCTACCTATATTTATAAATTTTACATCTTAAATTATAATATATTGGGGAAAACAATCATATGTCTACACAAAAAAATCTGGTGCTACCAGTTACTCCAAATTTTAAAAACATAGAAAGTGATTGTTGGCAACTGGAAATTTCTGAGGATATTTTGGATTACCCAACTTCGTATGAGCTTGCCATTTCCATTTTCATTCTGGTATTGAAAGTTCGGAATTAGTTGATTGCTTCTGTCCTAATTTTAATTAATATATAGGCAGGCCTATATATGGGTTTTACATCCCTATATTCTATCGTGCTGTCGGAAGCTAAATATATGTCGACTCAAAAATCTGATGTGACAAGCACAGAACACAAATTTTAATGATACCGAGGATACGACCAGATTTTTAAAACTAATCCTTTATATTTCTCCTTGATTGAAAAAAGAATCTTTTGGAAATGACATAACTCTGTTCATTTCTAACTAGTAAAGTTTATATAACCTTTTCAAAATATATTTTTCTGATATTGGCTTTTTTACATGACACTTGTCTCTTTCACTAATTTTCAAAAAGTTTGAAACCAGATTATAATGAAATAAAAATACATTTTAATAATGAAATGTTTTAGAATAATAGATAATCAATTGCCCTAGGCATACATGCCTTCAAAATGTAGGCCTGTACAATGGGATTATCTTTTCTCCCTTGATCGAATATCAAACATGGTTGACATCGCTATTCAATTTGTTATACGGAATGACCTATTTGTTGAAATTTCACAATTAAAAAACAAAAAATAAGCTCATTAAAAATATCTCAAAGGCAAACCAATTTTATAATATCTGAAAAATCTTTAAGATTTTTTTTTAATACTCAAGATGGCGTTTCTTTTTAGAACACAAATATGTTTTTTATTTTTATTTTATGGTTGTCATCTTGTCAGAAATTTCTAGCCATTTTTTCCGGGGTTGCTCTCCGAGTGACAGTTCTTTTAAAAGGTTGTCATCGGGTGATAAAGAATAGAGATAAATGGAATTGTGCGAACGAACCGATAAATAATAATAATAATAATAATAAAATGGTGGGAGTTCAAAATCGCGAAATATTAATTTAATTATTTATTTAAATAACCGAGAAAGGTATAAATAAATAAATTAACAATGTCTCTTTCTCAAGAGGCTTTAGTGAAATCAAACTAATGATAATAATTTTAATATTATTATTGTGTATTTTATTTAAATATCAATTTTCATTTCACTCTTTCTCTTATTGTTTCCAATGGTTCAGTGGGAATATAATTCTTGATTGAGAGAGGTTTTTTAAAAAAAGAAAGGATAATAATAAATACTCATTATTGATTGAGTTGAATACATTTTTGCTAACACAATTGTTATGATTGTCTTCCGTAAAAAATAATTTAATTGAAAATATATCGTCTTTGAAGCCCTAAATGGAGGGAAAAAATATCTCTTTGGCTTCGTTGAAAAGTCTCGCTTCTTTAAGCTCACCGAACAAAAAAATTCAATAAACCAGAAAACATATAAATTTTCTTATAGATTTTGCATGAGAAATAAAGATTTTAAAATTTTGTTTGCTAATTTACTATTATTCCAAAAAAAGGGAAGAAAAAAAAATCAACATATTTTGGAATCTAAATTAATTTATTTTTACCCTCATCTGCTTGCAAATTTTTTCTTCTGGTTTCAAGTGGGCCCTTATGCAGGTATATTGTTAATAATACAACAAATGACCCTCTTTGGATGAGAGAAAGATGTTAAGGGGTTCCGCCCCTCTACTTCCTCCGGAAATGATGCTTGAGAATATATAAGTAGTCGAGAGGTTTAAAAAAAAAAATAAAAAAATAAAAGGAAAAACAGGAGGGTAAGATTGGCACTTGCAGCCCTTCAGGATCAAACGGGGCTCTTCCTTTGCAAATGGATCAGCCAAGTGTACATGATCGCGATAGTCGCTCTATCTCCCTTTATTATTTGCTTTTTTTTTGGCTGGAATTATATTAAATAATCTGGTGTGACTTGACACACAGCACACAACTTACCTTCGGTAATCGAAAATTTTGTACAGCAGATTTTTTTCTGTCGAGATATATTTAATTTCCCATAGTACCTTAGTTTCAAACTTGACCACTTTCAATTCATAAGTAAAAAGTCAATTGATTCAAAATTTCCATAGGCTCTGTGTATTTTAAATGTTGACTGCTTGAAATAAACTATGGTTATTTTTCAAAATTTTAATCTCATACTTGGATATTTTATTATACCCAATAGAGAATCCTAAATAAATACAAAATTTTTAAAGAATTGGAAAAATTTTTTTCAAATGTTTAAAAAGTTCCAATGGGAATTTTGAATCTAAATTAACATGCACATCCCCAAAGGGATTTAAAATGGGCTCTATGGAAGGAAGAGCTGAAAAATGAATTTGAAAAATCTGAAATATTTCCTATGAATTATAACAGTAAAGTGTGCTTCAAAAGATTTCAATGGCAAAATCAGAATATACATTTTAAAGAGCATGTACAAAATAATTGATTTATGAATTTTAATCAAGAATTTTGAGAAAATCGAAAAAAAAACTGAAAAAGTACATCAGTAAAGTAACATGCACATCCTCAAAGGGATTTAAAATTGGCTCTATGGAAGGAAGAGCTGAAAAATGAATTTGAAAAATCTGAAATACATCAGTAAATCGTACTTCAACATACTTTTTAAAGAGCATCTAAAAAATAGTTGATTTATGAATTTTAATCAAAATCGTTAGATCCAATTTTAAGAAAATCGAAAAAGTACTTCAGTATTAGTACTTTTTTAAATTGAGAAACTCATTCCTCTTATCTCGATTGTATTGATAGGATGAGCATTATTTTTTAAATCTTCGGCATCTGAGGCCATAATTTAAACGGGAACTTGTGTATATACAGAATTATTAACGATATATGTGATCCAGGGGTATTGAATGGGTATTAATTAACGTACTAAAACTAATTGCGATAATCTCCCGATCTCGAGTATCATAATTGTTAAATTTAATTAATGCTGCTTTGTGACATTATAATTATAATTAATTAACCCCATTATATTATATTTTTGAACTCATCATACTTTGAAATCTTTCCATGATTTAATATTTCCAATACTTGTTATTATTTAGTAATAATTAGGGAATTTAATGATTTTATTTAAATTCTTTGATAACTAATATACTTTAAATCAATTTTATCCCATATATCAAAGCCTTAAAGGTTGATTAAGAATTGTTTAATTACACAGGCCTCTAAATTTCAACTTTTGGAGTAAAAATAAAAACTTTTTAACCTCTCCTCTCCTTTATACTGACGTTTTGTACTTGATTAAGACTATCCTCTGAGCTTGAAGTCGAGAGGATTTGAATGAGGTCTGTAATCTTTCCGTTTTTCTAATTTTCTCAACTGATTCTTATTTATTTTACTTTCTCTTACCTATATATGTGAATATTTAGAGAGAAAGTACTGGATTCATGTCAAAAGTTCTATGTCGAGATTTTGATGGATATACACGATTTTACACGTTATTTATAATTCAAATCTTCTAGACTTTGAGCTCTGAGGATGATCTTAATCAACCACAAAACGTCATCATAAAGGAGAGAACAAATAGAAAGAGTTTTTTATTTTTTCATTTTAAATGTTGTTCTATTTGATTGGGTTGAATTTTCGTCCAATTTAAATTTTTCTGATGACTATTTTGCATTTTAAAAATTTTTTGAATCTCTGCCAAAAAAAATGAATTTTCAACTGACATGACCAATTAATTACTAATCGGATAATATATTTATTTGCGTTCATTTCTCTTTTCATTCAAAATTATTAGTTTTTCACACCACTGTTTTATTACAATCATTTCTTTGTGTATTTGACAGATCAAAATGTAAACAAAAACAAATCAAAAGGAATAAAATAAACAAACGAAAGAGAATAAATAAATTGATAATGTAAACATATCAAAAGAAAGAACAAAAAATCATTTAATGATTGATTATACAAATATAATACGGTATTTTTTTATTATTCATGACTTTATTGAATTTTACAATTAATTTATTATAATCTACGTATTATGTTTACGCCTGCCTACAACTACCAAATTTTATATTGAAATTTTTTTTCTTTTGATACGTTTTTATTTAATTATTTATTTTTTTATGCCTATTTCGTCCCACTCCTGACCTTGAGGTTGGAGGATGATGATTTTAAAAGCCAAGGGGATCTTGGTTCGAATCGAAACAACCCCCCCCCCCCCCCCAATTAATTTATTTTAATCAATTACTATATGACTGCACAATTTTGGCAGTCCAGTGAATAAATGGTTAAGTCGATTTTTGTCTAAAGTTAATTGGGTTAAGAGAAGGGAGGTATTTTCTTCGTTTTAAATAAGAGGGCAAGTCAGGGGCTGGCTCTAAACGTAGTTATTAAGATGTGCCGTTTTGGAAATTAATCTAAATTTTCAGTTTTGTAAATTTTAAAAATTGTGCTCTGAAAAATAAACAAAATCGACTTAACCACTTATTCACTGGACTGACAGAATTGTTTCGTAAATAACTCTTTAGGCTCAGGTGCTGGAGGAAGTAATTTTTTTAGCATCTGAGGCCATTTAGGCTCCACTAATTTTTTAAAAGTCTTGTTATGATCAGGACGAGAAACATCTACGCTCAACATCTAACCTAGGAACTTGATATCTCTCTTTTATACTTCGATTTTTTTTTTTTAAATTAAGGTCTTTTTTGGCATCTGAGGCCAATTATGTCCCGTTCCTATCTATTTTTGGTATCAAATGGATAATTGTTTCGTAAATAACTCTTTAGATGCCTAAATGGCTCAGGTGCTGGAGGAAATAATTTTTTAGCATCTGAGGCCATTTAGACTCCACTAATTTTTTAAAAATAAAGAAAGTTTTTTTATTATTTCTTCATTTTAAATGTTATGCTATTTTGATTGGGTTGAATTATCGTCCAATTTCAAATTTTTCTGATGACTATTTCGCCTTTTAAAAAATTTTTACATCTTTTCCAAAAAAAAAAAAAAAAAAATTAATATTCAACTGACATGACCAATTAATTACTAATCGGATAATATTTTTCTAAGAGAGGCAGAGGAAGTAATTTTTTAGCATCTGAGGCCATTTAGACTCCACTAATTTTTTAAATATATTGTTATAGTCAATACAGGAATGCGAATCATTTACCCTAGGAACGTGTGATGACCTCTCTTTTATACAGAGAGACAATTGCAGGAAAACTCAAGAAAACTTTTCGGCTTTAATTAGATAAGGCGTTCTTCAGGTCTTTTGAGAATATTGGCAAACTCAATGAATACACCATTGAGATGCAGATAGATTTGTTATATTTAATGTGTATTCATTGAGTTTTCCAATATCCTCATAAGAACTGAAGATGGCCTTATCTAATTAAAGTCGAAATGTTTTCTTTTATTGGTATTTTCAATTAATCTAATCGTTGGACAGCCACTGCTTACATCAACTTCGTTGGTTCCTCTGAAATATTATTTGACAAATATTTTCAAGATACGTGTATTTCATAAAAAGAAATAATAATTACCGTATACCTTATTAGATAAAGTCACTGAAGCTTAACATTCATTTCCTGAATGTCTTGGAGAGTAATTGTCTAATAGTTAAACTCACTTTTAGCTTCTGAATACCTCAGTCCAATTTCACGGCTACATGAACCCCTCCCTCTGCCTCTCTACCGCTCTATGGTCGTTAATCAATAGAAATTGGGAGGTAATTGATTCAAAGGGTGGTTTCTTTTTGGATTAACAAGCCTAATTATATATTTTCTTGTTTGAATGTACAATAGATTGTCATTGGACAATTTTTCCGTTATTACTTTCTCTTACCTATGTATATATGTAAAATATATAAATAGAAAGTATTGAATTCATGTCAAAAATTCGATGTCGAGATTTTGAAGGATATACACTTTTTGGGGACCTGAATCCAAAAAAGCGGTTTTCGCTACTGTCTGTCTGTCTGTGAACAAAATATTTCAAGAACGAAAAAAGCAAGGAGGGTGAAATTGTATATTTAAGATAGGCACCGCCCTGGGACGTGGCACGAAGCTTTTGAACAAAGTCGGCCAAAAAGTACTAGTACTTTACTGATGTACTTTTTCAGTTTTTTTTTTTTCGATTTTCTTAAAATTTGTTCCAACGATTTTGATTAACATTCATAAATCAATTATTTTTTAGATGCTCTTTAAAATGAATATTCTCATTTTGCCATTGAAATTTTTTGAAGCACACTTTGCCCTTGTACTTCATAGGAAAGATAGGAGAAATGTTTGCCATGGTAACAAAATATAAATATTTTCCCATGTTTATAAATTTTATTTCTTGAATTCTAATATATTGGCGGAAACTAAATATATCTTGACACAAAAAAAATCTGGTGTGACAAGCACACAGAACACAACTTCCTCCTATCTTCAGTAAGAGGAAAATTGTGTGCTGTGCGACCAGTCACACCAGATTTTTTTAAAAACTTTATTTTTTACACTATTTAATTGAGGGGTCAGAAGCAAAGGGGTACAAGTGACAAATCGGCTGAAATTGAGATGTATATAGACATCATCTCTGATTACTGGCTAGTGATCAAACCGATCGTTAGTAGTAATGATAAATAGCCTAACGGAAAAAAATTTAACGTAACTTCTGAATTTTTGATGGAACTACAACTTTGACAATGAATATCTCGAAGAGATGATATTTTTGTTACACTTCTTTGCTTCTAACCCCGTCAATTAATATTTGATATGATTTCATAATAATCATTTTTTTAAGGTCTATTTCGGCATCTAAGGGCATTTAGACGTCACTCAGAAATAATTTTGTTATATATTTATTAGATATTCTACCGCTTTCTCTTACCTTGAAAGTTGTGTTCTGTGCTTCACATCAGATTTTTTTGTGTTGACATATATTCATTTTTCCGGCAGTACGGTACATTAGAATTCAAGATGTAAAATTTACAAACATAGAAAAATATTTATATTTTGTTATCGTCGCATTTATTTTATAATAATTGCTCAGGTTCAAATTATCCATTTTGTTTTGCTCTTAAATGAGTTGGTGTGAAAAGTTGCGATTTTATAATATTATAAAAGTGAAATTAGTAGGTATATCCCTGCAAACAGAGAGAAAGAAGAGTGTAACGGTAACAGCTCTCGCTATTAAAGGGGACTAGGTTAATAATAGCAGAGAATGCAATTGGCAATCTCCATTAACCCTCGCTACTATGGCAATTTTAATTCTTTCCATTTCACGAAAGGCAATTCAGGGTGAATTTAACTCTTTCATTGCTGACTCACCAACGCCACATGGTGGCTTTATGTTGAACCATCATTGATCAAAATTTCCGTCAGGTAGCGACACTGTGCTTAATTTATTACTTTGAAAGAAATTACTTTTAATACCAGATGATAATTTCATATCACCATTATTTTATTTTTTTTTTTAATAATTTAATAATATCAATAATTTTAGAATTTTTATCAATTTTATATTATTATTAATTCGTAATAGAGCCCTCGGACTTTGGTGTAGTGGTTAGCGTGCTGGCCTTCTGTACCCTGGGTCGCTGGTTCACATCCCGTCTCATGCGATAAAATTTATTTCAATTCAATTGGCTACCAATAAATTGAAATAAATAGATCCGGGGTCTAAATGGCCTTCGTTGCCGAAAAAGACCTCATATAAATAAAAAAAAAAAAAAAATGCTTAATAGAAAGCAATTAAGAATGGGAGTATTAAACTTTGAACACCATTTTCCCATCTGTTAAGTACAAGTGGATAGTGACCTCGAGTTACCCGATCCAAGACTGACATTTCTTCTGTTCCTTTATGGCATTCTTATTGGCAGTCCTTTAAATTTTTATTTTTTTGAAGTAAATATGAAAAAAATTAACGCTGTGCTCCAGCAATTTTATTATTTCTCATAGATGAATGTTAATTTATTTATTTTTCTATTTAAATTCATTAATATAGGCAAGGAGAAATGTCTTTGGCTTTATCTTGGAAAATGTCTTCCCTTGCTCTGTGTCCCTTAACTGTCCTTGAACAGGGCTGTTCCCACCCTTTGGTAATCCCTTGCAAGAAACCCGAGCTCTTCTCCTTTATGATGGCAAATTCCCACAGAAGGTGGCAACGACACTCTCTCGGGGGTGTAACTCCATTGATGACGTCAGCTCACCCTCTGATTAGGCCCTTCCGTCCAAATTATTCTCTTTTATTTATTATAACGAATTTAGCTCTCTTCCCTCGGATAATTGAATTCCGTTATCTTCATCCGAGATATTAGATTTTTTTTTATCCTCAGCTTGCGTTGTTTACGTACATTAAAAAAAAAAATTATTTTCATTTCTATGGAATTCATCTAGTTGAAAATAAATTAAAAGGTGCTTTTAAAAGGCTTTTTACTAAAAGCAAAAAAAATTTCAATTTTTTTTTAAAGCATTTTTTTTTTCATCTAAAAATATCTTATCTTAAAATAGATAGTAGACCTTTAAAAGATAAATAAACATGTGGGCTCTTATATAGGGGATCCGGTGCAAACGGGAAGTAAACATTCCATCAAAAAGTCACCCTCAATATATCAATGAATAGGAGAGTGGAGTTGAACTTAATCATATCGGTTTTGCATGGCCATCTCTTTTTCTCTCTCTTTCACTCTCAATTAGGTTCGCCCTTCTATCATTTAATCAATGGAAAGCAATAAATCCAATTTTGAAAAAGGGAATTTGTTCAATGGACCCAAAACAAGATCGAAATTACGTAAAACATGATTGGATATTGAATTTGGTCTGGGGGGGGGGGGGTAAAATAAAGGTGATGTGAATATTTGTTATTTTAACGCCAAATGTACATTATCTGAGTTGAAGAATTTGAATGAAAGGAGATGTGAGTAGGGGTGTTCCGATTATGGAAAAAATAATCGATTATCGATAATGAAAAAATAATCGATTATTCCGATTAACCTCGATTATCGATTATTCCGATTAACTCGATTATCGATAATGAAAAATAATCGATTATTCCGATTAATCTCGATTATCGATTATTCCGATTAATCTCGATTATCGATAATGAAAAATAATCGATTATTCCGATTAATCGATTATTGTGTCCGGACAGACGAAAAAAATAATCGATTATATTTTTTTTTTCTCTAGCAAAATTATTTTTTTCCCTTCCGTGAAAATCATTCGACCTTTTTTTTTAAGTAAAACCAAATTTTTTTTTCCTCGTTTCATTCAAATTTTTTCGTAAAATTTGCTGCTGCGAAAATCATTTGACTTTATTTTTTAAATACCAATCTCATTCCATCTTTTCAAACGCATTTTTCTCGAAAAATAATCGATTATTTGTCCAATAATCGATTATCAAAAATAATCGAAATAATAGATTATTTTTTTAAAGAAAATCGGTGAATAATCGATTAATTTGTGCAGCCCTAGATGTGATAGAGCCACTAAAGAATAAGATTCCCCCCTGAGTTTCATGATATTACAAATTTAAAGCCTCTCCCCCCCCTCTTTTCAATTCAACCAAATGGTTTCCGTGCACCTGCGTCTCTGATTCATCCTCTCTGTTCTCTCCAAAATGGGAATTCGCTGACCAGATTATATTAATAAACAAACAAGGGGTCCATTGTGCTCTATTCGCTGTCTCCTCCTCATAGACAACAACTTTGACTGTTCACTGCTGATTATGTAATCAACCTTCACATCAGCATGATGACTGCAATGAAATATTTTCTTTCTAACCAACCATTAGTAATTTAATTTCTTCCAACTCGTAAATAAAACAAGCTTGATTAGATTTATCTGAGAAATTAGACAAATCTTTGTCAATATGTATTTTTTACTTTACTTATTTATGTAGTTGAATGTACAGATCATAATCGTGCTGATATTTTGTTATGTTATGTTACTTTTCAAATATCCCCAAATTGTCGACTATGCTTCTTTCGTTCTAATCTTGGATTACAAGCGAAATAAGTTTTTTATTTATCAGAGTAATTTACAGTATATTGCAAAAACAATTTAAATTTTATATTTTATGTATATACATGTATATGTAACAAAATGAGGATGGTGTGATTCTGGGCGTAATTTGTTTTAAGATAGAAAATTTGCGAGATGTGTTTGTGCTTATAATTGGGCAAAATTGCGCCCCCTGGATGGATAAACAATTTTTTTGTTAAATACTTAACAATCTTGTTAAACAAAAAACAATTTTTTATCTTAAATTGATATTCAGTAGTTTTTAAATCCTTTTTTTGAATTTTTGAATTCGCTTCCATTATTGCCCACTCACGTGATCGACCACGTGACCATCTTAACAGCCCTTTGATTGCAAAGAGAAGAGAACTTATTAGATAATTATATTCTTAAAAAAATGCTTGATTTACTTTTTCTATGGTGTGTGATTTTATTAGTTTTTATACTTTAAATTATAGAACTATCAACGTTTTTTTTTTATAATAAGTGAAATAATAATCTAAATAATCGAATCATCATAACCCTTAAGAAATGACGTAAGCAAATGAATTTTATTTTTTACATAATTCATCAAATAGCCTAACAATGATAATATTTAAATATCTACTTACTGAACAATAGTGAATATTTATCTCTATTTATTTTAATTTATTAAATCCATTACCAAATGTAATAAAAATATATTTTACTTTAAATCATTTTAATTTCTGATTGCTACTTATATTACACCAACTAAGCGAAATTTTTTTTTTTAATACTAGACTTAAACATACAAATAATTTATGTTGTTATTTATTTAATACGCTTGGGTAATTAATGGGCATTTACTTTTCTTATTATTTAATCATATATTGATATTTTGATATATTTATCTCTACATAAAATTATTTTATGAATATTTCTTAAAGAATGCTGATGTTTATGTTTTTTTTCTCTCTTTTGTTTCAGGTGAGTCATTTATTTAGACTACTTAAACAAGAAAAGAGTCAAACAAGCAAGCCACGTGCTGATTTCAAGGTTGTGAAAGTCGAGTACGGCGACACCACAACTAGCCCGGTAAAAAAAAACATCTCAAAATTAATTTAACTTTAACCTTGCGGGTTAATTGAGTGAGGGTCAATAATCTTTTGAGTTGGATAATTTAATTTAATTTTTTTTTTTTTCAATGTTTTTCAACTTTTTTCATTTTTCATTTATCACCCTAACTTGTTAAGTTTTCACCATTTGCGTTCCCTCTTTAGCATATTACCCCTCAAAAGGTGTCTTCCACAAAGTTGAGAAACGCTTATCTATATCATAAATAAATTTCTCTCACGTTTGTGCTTTTCCAATATTAGTCTTTATAATATTTTTGAGTCCGGAGAATAATTTCATGTGATGGAGTCAATAAGTCTTTATAGCTATTTTTATTTTATTTAATATGGATGATAAATGATAACTTAGGATAGGTGTATGCTTGTTTCTTGGCAATGAGAAAAATATCTTTTATAGTGTTTTCTCTGGATATTTCGAAGGTCATGCCCCATCCTTTCGATAAATTATAACGCTTGTATTGCAGGTATTTTCAGTCCAAATTTATGTATTTACTATGTCGTCGTGGTTTCGGGAATCCAAACGCCTCCCTTCATCAGGACCAATATGGTTATTAATAAATTAACACTCTCCCTGGTTTCCTTATATGAGAATGAAATCGACAGTCCGAATTCGTCCGCTGGGTGGTAGAAAGGCATTTACAAAGCGAGATCTCATAATATTGAGAACTTTATAAAATGCCTTTCTACCAACCAGCAGACGAATTTGGATTGTCGATTTCATTATCATATGAGGAAACCAGGGAGACTTAATTAATATATCACATTATTCCTGATGAAGGCAGGCGTTTAGACTCCCGAAACGTCGACTACAATAGTGAAATCAATTTGGCCTGAAAATACTTCCAATACAAGTGTTATCATTTATCATTCAACTATCTACACCAGATTTATACACAGGTAGAAACAGCCAGAGTTGAAGGTTGTAGTTAATTGTTGCAAAGATTAAAAAATAATTCTTGAAAATTATTATCCGGAAATTTATTTGGTAGACAATTATTGTTCTCACCTTAATAATAAGTAAGACTTTTATAATTTCTTTGTTTATAGACCTGATGTTGGTCTGATATCGGACCGAAACTGAATATTTGCAAATCACTCGTCCACCAAATAAATTTCCGGTTAATAATTTTCAAAAATTATTTTTTAACCCTTTGCAACAATTTCCTGCAACCTTATATCAGAGTAAACCTTCCATCTAACTTTAAATAAAAATATCTAGCTTTCCCAATCTTCATTTATTTAATATGCCTTTCGAGCTGAAGTTTGATGTATTTACTTTACATTGAGGTACCGAACGTTAGCCTGGTAAATATATTAAATAATAAAAATTGGTTGAAATTCGATCGTGTTTGTTTCCCTCATTCTCACAGTCAGCTGATAGATTACAAATTTATTCTGCTAGGCCAAATAAAAATAATTAGGTAACACTGGATAGATGAACTATTTAATTGATTTTAAATTTTAATATCAATTAAAAATTTTAATGAAATATTAAAAAGTTGAGTAAATGATTATTAAATTCAGATTAAATAATATTACAATACTTTCACAAATATTTCTTGGTGTAATCATTTTTACTATCAGAGATCCAGCTGTTCTTTTGACGTAATTTATTAGGCAAATATTTTAGTTCCGCGTTTATCACACTTAAATACGTAATGTGATATTTTCTATTCAGGAAACAGAAAATGAAAAGACCCTATTTACTTTTGCGAGACCTTTAGTGTCAAATTTATTAGCCTATCATCAGTCATTGATCCGAAATGTTGTCCAAAATTAGTCAAGGTATAATAGTATATTATATACATTATGTGCACGTGATATAATTACATCCATGCGCATGCATATATTAGCATAAACAATGGTGTGATGCTTTCAGACTACTATGTGAGAATTACCTATTAATTATAATTCTATCTTGAGGTATTTTAATAATTCGCGCTTGTTGAAAAAAATTTCCTTGAAGATAATCATCCTTATTTTAAACATTATCTTTATTAATTAATTAAACTTTGTTGTTGTCTTATAAGAAAAAGAAATATAGGCCTACTCTTTCTAAGTAGACTTCTCTGGTTAGAGCTGTTGATATTCTAAACATTTCAATTTTGATAGACTGATATTCTAGAGCTGAGTTTTGCTAGGGGACCTTAAAAACTCTCCAATATTTTCACTTGTTTGGATTTAGGGAGAGGTGAAGCAAAAAAGTTTGGGATTCTTTTGTTTAGACTACTGTTGAAATCAGGGCACTTGTCGAGATTTGTAGATAAAGACCTTTTTTTTGCAATTTCTTATATTGGCCTTCTAATTTATACTTTTAATAATGAATATATTTCATCTGTTGAATTTTTATTTTGCTTACTTGTTTATCTAGAAATAATCCACAAGGGGATATGCTTACCAAATACTAAGTTACGCCTTAATCAATCCGATAAAAATTTATTTTGATAATGTAATAATTATTGATGGTGAACGTTGATATTGTACAGTGATGGTCAATATTAAGTCCCACCCATGCGTTTTCTACTTGTGATTATTGCATTGTTTTTATAAAAGAAAATGAAAATCTTTTTTGGAAATTTTCTAGGTTTGATCCATGAAAGTTTCCATTAAAAATATATATTTTTATGAAATAATCACAAGTAGAAAACACATGGGGGGACTTAATATTGTCCCTCACTGTACATATCCCTATAGTATAATGTTATAACCAAGAGCTGATCCAGAGGAATTTCTCGGGAGGGAGAGGGGTAATCTGGTGTGACTGATCGCACAGCACACAATTCTTTCTTAATTTCGGTAATTTAAAGGCGTATTATGTACTTTTAAGTATTAATTTTTAAAAGTTTACATTAAAAATAAAATTTTATTCAAAAAAAAAAAAATATTTGTTTCAAATCTCGGGAGGGGTGTAATTACTACCTTTACCCCCCCCCTCCCCTTGTATCGTATTGGTTATAGCAAAGTAGAGTTGTCGGTGGGACTTAGGTACATTGCTAAAAGAGATCAGGCGAGGAAGGACGTGGGTGATTCTTTCTAATTTTTTTAGGGCATTATATTTTCGTTAATTTTTAATTAGAGACGTAGCCAAGTGAAAATTAACAAATACGTTTTTTTTACCGGACACACTTAAAAAATAAAGTAGTTTTTTTTTTTTTTACTTTCATTTCTCTCTTCTTCTATTTTGGACAATTCAGATTGAAGTAAAAAGAAATTTTTGCTTGGTAGTTACAATCTGTTTTAATTATTCTTATTAAATTCATCATCTTTACCTGGTAATGAAATTTTTTTTTTGTTAGTCTTTCGGTATATGAGGCCAGATTAAATTAATTTCAATTAAGGAAGGATGTGAAAATGCAGGCAGCCAAAAATAAAACACTCAATTCCCTTTGAATATCCAGACGTTTCGGTCAAAATTTATTCACCCATCCTCAGTGAACTATTCTAGTGGGAGATTTTTGGAGAATTTTGCCCGATACGTCTGGACATTCAAAGGCAATTGAGAGTGTTTTATTTTTGGCTGCCTGCATTTCCAGCCATTGAATATTATTAATTTCAATTAATTTGTAGCCCAAAACAATTGAAATTCAATTTTTCGCCTGAATAAAAAAGTTCAAAAATTATAAATGTCCTGACTGTACTTATTTGTAATTTTTTTCTTTGTATTATTAATTTTTGATGATTGTGAGTAGCCGAAATAAGATAGATTACAAATGTCAAGTAAAAAATTTTCATCTTTATCTGCATTGTTCAAAATACTATAGAAGCTACAAAAGAATATTAATATTAATTGTGATAAAATAATTTATCAACTCCATCAATCATTATTATTTTTACATTTGTATGGTATGGTTACATAATTATCAATTGTGAATTGCAAACAAGTAATCGGCGTTAAAATTTATTATAACGTAAGAACTAGAGATTCTTCTTGTCTTCAAGCCAACTGGTTTATATTCTTACATAATAATCCTTTCAAAAACAATATCTATTATTTTAACAATCCGCAGCATTCGAAACATCCTCATTAGTTTGTTTTTGTTCCGCGGAAATATAATGATCAATTCGATCTATTATTTTTATTTTATCGTTTTCTTTAAGTGATTGGAAATATTTCTGTTATTCTACGAGTAAGACGTAAATATTGTGTTTCAATCACAATTACATATATCGAATGGAATTTATTATTACATTAGAAGATGCTTGTTTATGAAATAGAACAATACTTTCATTTTCTTTAATCTGATGGAAGTAACATATTAACATTTCTCTTATCTTTAGACGATAAACTAAGTATAATTATTTTGAAGAAAGAAAAAATATATAATTATTCATTTTTTTTTTGGTGGTCTTTTTATTTAAATTTCGGCTTCAAATAGGCGACCATCTTTTCCTTACTTGGAAAGTCAGACCGAATATTAACAATTTATGTTCACCTGTTGTTTGTTCTTTTATGCAAATGTATATCTGACGAGTTCATGGTCAAATTTGTGAGAACAAAATTAGAAGGATGATGCAAACAATACTAATAGTTTTGAGGTGGGGGAGTTAGAAAAAAAACCAAATATGAAAAGAGGAAAAAAAAATCGAATTTTTATTCCTTTCAAAAGAAGACATTAATTATATAGGTTTTACAATGAAATGAAAACAAAATTTGTACAGCGCTTATTTCAACAACTACTTAATTTATTCCGTAAATATTTCAAATGACCTAACGCCTTTCATCTTCATTTCATTACAGAAGATAAATTGCGTTAAGCAATTTGAAATATTTACACAAGGGGTTAAAACGGTGTCCTTTTAAGGGAACTTGTGTGAGAAATAAAGGATCATCATTGTCTCAGTTGGATTTACAGTAGTTTGTTCCCAATTGTCTACCTCCTCGCGATGCACTAAGCAGGGCCGGAACTACGAGATTTTTTAGGGGGGGGGGCAAAATTTAATTTGCCGCCCCTTCCTTAAAATTTTCTATACAAAATTCATATCATTTTACCTTTTTTTTTAGTAAATCTTTCTTTAATTGCCGCCCCCTGATATCAGCCGCCCGGGGCACACGCACCCACTGCCCCCCCCCCCCCTAGATCCGGCCCTGGCACTAAGTTTCGCTCAGAAATACTGGTGTATTTCTCCTAGCCTATCACAGTGACTGTGTAAATAAAATTCCGACACGTACTTACAAATGCTTCACGAAAACTTAATTTAATGGGAATTCCACTATATTTTATAAGCGTACCGAATGGTGGGGGGGTCCTTAGGCCCCGAGTTGACATAGGCTCCCATATATGAAAATAACCTATTTTTGAATGTGGGATTGTAAATTATTTATCTAAATTTCTCAATCAATGGAAGTTTTATTTGTCTATGGCCAAGTTGTGGTGGCTATTTTATTTTTCTAAATAATACAAAAATCGGCTCAGATTCCAATTCGGCATCTTTAAAAATAAAATTTTTCTTAACTATTAATTTGTCAGGAAAAATTTTAATTAAAGAAATTCTACATAAAAATAAGACCGTTTACCAGGGTTCCTTGAACCCCTTTACTTTAAAAATCTCGGCAGTTTTGTACTATACAGTCTAGTTATTGAGTTTGTTTGTTTGTTTATTCTGTTCTAAGTTTCGAACTCAAAAAAATTCCAATTTCATACTCCCAACATTTTTTTCACCACGTCAAACATGTCAACCTTTTTCCTCAACAAATATTTCGGACCTTGATTTTTCTATCATTTAAAAAAACCCGGAATCTCATCAATGCTTGTAGAAGCTTTTGGCGACTATGCTCTTGGTGAAACACATGCAAAGAATGGTTCAAAAAATTCAAGAGGGGAGATTTTGACATTAAGAACGAAGCACGTGGCCGACCGCCCAAAAAGTTTGATGACACCGATTTGCAAGAATTGTTGAATGAAGATTCAACTCAAACACAACAACAATTGGCAGAACAGTTAAACGTGACTCGGGAAACTATTTCCAAGCGTCTGAAAGCTATGGGGAAGATCCAGAAGATCGGGAAATGGGTTCCACATGAACTGAACGAAAGGCAGCAAGAGAACCGAAAAACCACTTGTGAGATGCTGCTCGCCAGATACAAAAGAAAGTCATTTCTTCATCGAATTGTTACTGGAGATGAAAAATGGATCTTTTTGAAAATCCTAAGCGTCGAGCATCATGGGTATCTCCAGGTGAGCCATCAACATCGACTCCAAGACCAAATCGATATGGACGAAAGACAATGCTTTGTGTTTGGTGGGATCAGAAGGGAATTATCTACTACGAACTCCTGAAACCTGGCGAAACTGTCAATACGGAACGTTATCAACAGCAAATGGTGAAATTGAACCAGGCTATACGCCAAAGAAGACCAGAATATCAAAAAAGGCAGCACAAAGTCATCTTGTTGCACGACAACGCTCCGTCACACGCTGCAAAACGAACCAAAGAAACCATTGAAACGTTTGGGTGGGAAATTCTCACACATGCGGCTTATTCCCCAGACTTGGCCCCAACGGACTATCACTTTTTTCATCTTTGGGTACGCTTTGAGGGAGCAGCAGTTCACAGATTACGAAAATGTTGCCAAATGGCTCGATGAATGGTTTGCCTCGAAAGAAGACGAGTTTTTGGAGAGGGATTCATAAGCTCCCTGAAAGATGGGAGAATTGTATTGCTAACGAAGGAAATTACTTTGAATAAAATATCTTTTTCACTTTTATAAAATATGTGTTTATGTGCGCACCTCTAAAGGTCGGTTTCATAGGCACACCCCTGGTACTGAGACCGGGTTTTAAGCAAAATCTTTTGCTCAATTTTATAAGCAACCATTAGATATTTAATTTCTATACGAATTAGGAAAAACTAAGTGCATTGAGATTGCATTTTTTATCTTTTTTTCTTTTTTTGAGTTTTCATCTTTTTTCCCTTTCTGCTTATTTAAACTTATTTTACAAATATTTATAATTTTTTTTTTTTTATAAAAAACACACTTTTTTCCCATTCACACCCATACACCAGGGACGGATAAGAGGGGGGAGGGCCCCCCAAAAAAAAATTCAAAAGCCCAGCAGTGCAAAAAATATGCCCTGTAAAAAAATTTTTTCCCAGGGGAAAAAATTTGGTTTCGCAAAAAAATTTTTCCAGGGCGGGACGGAGTAAATTTGTTTCTTTAAAAAAAATTTGTATACCCATTGGATGAGTAAAATTCTTATTGGCTTTTTTTCAACTTATATCTTATTTAACAACTTTTTATTCAAGTTTTTTTCTTTTTACACTTTTTTCCATTTTTTTTCTTTTTTGTCCGCCTACTTATCAGCAAGTGAAATTATCATTTGTCTTTCTTCTTTTAGTTCAGATTAACTGTCAATTCTCTAAAAAGAAAATAACGAGAAATTTTTAAATTCCCCTTTCTTTCTTAAAATCTCATTGTTGGATTTGATCATTCTTGCCACACTTCGTCAACTAAACAGCTTATCAAACCACAATCCTGTCCGATATTTTAAATTTTTTTCTCCGATTATAATTTTTCCGAAATTTTTCTTCATTTCAACCAGCTGCTGGAAATTTTGTTTGATTTTCTAAAAAAAAAAAAGACTATTAGGATCTTTAGAGGCTAGCAATTCTGACTTGACGAAGTTCAGCCTACTGGTCTCCCAGAGTCGAACCCGAGATCTCTAGCCTACCCCCCCACCACCAAGAAGGTCGAGTGAGCTTTGCCTTTGCCCAGATCAAATACTGGAGATTCCGGGTTCGACTCTCAGAGACCAGAATTCACTTGATAAGTAAAAAAATAATATACTCACAAAATATGTTAAAATGTTTTATTTCTTTTGCAAACGGACACAGACAAATGGCGCTATCTTTCTTTTACGTTCTAATAAAAAAAACGACTTTCATATTAAATCAATTTTTTCATGGGTATACAAAATATATTTTGGAGATAACAATCAACTTCATCAGCAAAATTCAACAAAAAATTTGTTAATGATGGCGTTCCTATATTATGCCTAGTATGCTTTAGAGTGGTCCTAAATAAAAACCGGGATAAAATAACAACTTAAAGTGAATATTATAATATAATCAAAAAATAGGCCTAGTGCTTGATAAACCACCTGTTTCCCCCTCTCTCCTATTCTTTGCAATTCGCTCATGTTTTATTTTTTATCATTTTCTGATTGCTTGTTCCCTCGGGATTAATTATCTCCCCAAAAACAACAGTGCGCTTGATAATAATTATGGTGCAATCAAAAAAAAAAAAGAGAAGCGAGATAACGAGAGTCAAATAATACATAGAGATATGATTCAGCCAAACGGAAAAAGAGATCCAATCCACCTTATGTATAAAAAT
This sequence comes from Euborellia annulipes, assembly GCA_023213315.1. NCBI lineage: Eukaryota > Metazoa > Arthropoda > Insecta > Dermaptera > Anisolabididae > Euborellia > Euborellia annulipes. The sequence goes on along the minus strand of JAKCPI010022575.1, from coordinate 3,757 downwards.
TTAAAAATTTTGACAGTTTCAATTTTAATTGCTTTTACTAAAGTTAAATTAAATATTATAAATTTATGCAATCGTATGATAATAATCAAAGGTCGCTTTGATTAATTATTAAATGTCACTTCTGCTTATGATTTAATTAATATATCATTGCTTTTCGCCTCAAAACATTAATTAATTGAAATTCATGATAGCGAAATTAGAAAATGATTTAATACGAAATAATAAATGAAATATTTTTTTTATTTTTATTTACGATACCCCTTTCGAATTTCTCTCAATATGAAAAAATATTCATAACGCCTCTTCAAATTTAAATATTATATTAATCGAGTTTGAATTTATTATATTATATTGTATATATATTATACAGGGTGGATATTAAAATGCGTTCTCTGTCTCTTACTGTCTAGTCGTCATCTCAATTTATTCTTTTGGTTGAACATCCTCTCTATTGTTATCATGTCCATAACTTGTCTCATATTTATTTAAACTTATTCTTTTTTTTTTTTATTTATACTTCTTCGGCTACAGCGACCATATAGAGTTTAGAATATTATAAATATTTGAAAATAATTAAGTATCGATGGCTTCGGCATTCTTGTTTTTCGAGGGGGGGGGGGCACCTATCCCGATTTTCAGCACATCTTGGCGTTGCTTAACAATATGGTTATAGATGACTGTTGTCCTTTCTTCTTGCTAAATTTCATTTAATATTATCATTTGGCAAAGGTAGGAGTTATTAAACTCTTAACTAATGGATTTGATACAATCATAGGCGTAGCCAGAAATTTTTGATGGGGGGGGTCAAGAAAATTTTTTAAAACATTTGAAAAATGTAAGATTATTTTATGGTATTTATAAATCATTTTTTTTTTTTAGCTAGAGTAAATTTTTATATTTTAATTTCTCTTACCCTATATGAAATGAAATATAATTAATTTGTAGGGTCCGACCGAAACAAGATTTTCAGCCGAAACCGAAACCGAATATTCGGACTCAATCTTAGTTTCGGCCGAAACCGTAACCGAAACCGAAACTTGTATTTCCTATAAAAAATTATTATTATTTTAACTTTTTTTTTTTTTTTGAAATTTTTTCCGCCCTGCCGTAAATTTTTTCCCCCTCCCCGTGAAAATTATAGGGGGACTAAATTTTTTTCCGCACCTTTTCCACTTTTGCAAATCATTTGACCTTTTTTTTTTGCATTCGAGTCTCATCCCATCTTTTCAATCTTAGGTTTCGGCTACTTTTTGGCCGAAACCGAAACTACGGTCCGAAACCGAATATTCGGTCGGTTCCTAATAATTTGTATTGTAGAGCGAGCTTAAATATCTAGTCATGTCTTGGGTCCCATGGGGGGGGTTTGAATCCCAAACCCTCCCCCTCCCCTGGCTACGCCTTTGGATACAATATAATTTTCCATCGACGGAATATGAGGCCATGAGCGCCAGAACGGCCTAACCCACATTTCACTTTTTTGTTTTATGCCTTAGTATCTATTAATTTAATAGATTTAATAATAGTATTAAATAGTGAATTCCAGAGTAGTACAGTACTACTCATGATACAGAAGTACAGTACTGCTCTGGAATTCACGATTAATATATACTAAGCATGGGCGTAGCCATGGGGAGGCAGGGAGGGGCTTTGCCCCCCCTGGCTTGCCCTAAAAATAAAAAAAAACAATTATATATATTTCCCATTGGGAATTTTTTTTAACGCCGCAATCCACTACATTAATTTAATTTTTTTTATTTAAATAAATAATTAATAATCTATATATATATTAAGCCACCCCCCCCCCCCCCCCAAAGAAGGGGGGGGCCCCCCAAACAAGATGTCTGGCTACGCCCATGATACTAAGGCATAAAACCAAGAAAGTGAAATGTGGGTTAGGCCGTTCTGGCGCTGATGGCCACATATTATCATATACAAAATTTTATATGAAATATATTCAATAGAATGCGACCAGTCACACCAGATTTTTTATGATAATCCACCTTTGCAAACTAGAGCTATAGATTATAGGGTATAAACTTTTTTTTTTATACTTCGCAAAGAAATTGAACTATAAACGAAGAGTTGTTGCCATGTTTAAAAGAAAATGCAAAACGTTTAAGGTCTATAAAAAAAAGAAAATGGAAAAGGGAGTTGATTTCCTTGGCGATGATCTTCGAAAATCTTTAGAGAGAACATCAAAGAATGCATGAGATATATCAACGATTCCATGGCATTTGACACCCTGATTCCTCATCCCCCTCCCTCCTCCTCATTGCCCCCCCCCCGCCCCCTCCCTCCTATACCTTCCTTGCTCAGTCTGACATGTCGAGCGGCAGTACACTCTCTAATGCTGGGGGATACGCTACCGCCTCTCAATATCCTTGGGGACGATCATGCCTCTTTCTCACTTTGATTTCTTTCATTTCTTTGCCTTTCAAACATAAAAATGGTGCTCTTGTTTATATATCATGCCATCAATACTGTATTTGTGTGTGTGTGTAAGTGAGTGACCTATAAAAATAAAATCCCGCTGTTTGTTTATAATCCGAGAACAATGAATCGTCGTAAACTTGAATCAATGAAAATATTTGCATGTAAGTCGAAATTTTGTTTTATTATATACGATTTTGATTAATTTTTTTCTTTTAAATTTTATTATTAGAAAGATGATAAAGAGGCTGGAGGATCTTGTACCCCTTAAAATTAAATTTACACAATCAAGTATATTTTTTAAAAATATTTATCAAACTCGAATACCTTGATTAATTAGAAACAGAGGTCGTCTATATAAATACAAAAAATTAAAAAATGTTTTGCCCTTGGGCCATAGTACTTTGGTAGAGTATCCGGCCCTTGTGCTAGGGGTTCAGGGTTGGCATCCCGTCTCGTCGACAAAAATTTTTTCAATTTAATTGGCTACCAATAAATTAAAATAAATAGAGACGGGCCTCCGATGCCGAAAAAGATCTTAAATAAATAAAAAAAAAATCGAATACTTTCTCTCTATATATTTCATCACATAGGGTAAGAGAAAGTAAAAATGATTCGTCACTCAAAATTGTCAGATTAATTGAGCTTCTCTAATATTAGCCTTTTAAATTAATTAATTTATCTGGTCACAGGATTTTTAAATACTTTGAATTAAAAGAAATAAGCATTGACAGCAAGAGGGGTGTTTGCCTCCCCCCCCCCCCCTCTGGAAAATCCTTAACTGCTGATATAATAAAAAAATATTAATATATTTTTAAAATAAATACAGTACATAATAGTATAACTTAATCAGTTATTTCGAAAAGGCAACATGTCCAATTTAAGTAATATGGAGCTGTTGCCTTTTCGAAATAACTGATAAACGATTCAAATGCCTTTCTGGTTTATTGATATGATCACTGGTCATCTTGGTGTTTGGACCTTATTTATAGGCCTACATTCATTAAAAAAAAAATAACTTCCCCCTCCTCCTCTCTCGGAAAAATTTCTGCGGGCGAGAGGGTTTTTTCCCTTTGAAATAATATAATTTTCGTTTTTGCTTGCTAGAATTCGATTAGTCTTAGTTTTATTTTTTGTTTTTCTTTGATTGTATGCATATTTTAAACAGACAGTCGCAATTATGTTAAAAATAATAGGTAATTAAATTTATATTCTTCAGATGTCCTTGCATTTGAGGAACGCTAATCCACGTCAATCTCTCTAGAATTAAATTCCATAAACATCGCAAGTTTTATTCTAATTATAAATGCAATTTTCTAGGGACTTG